>RJWM01006503.1:0-83941 GCA_004363535.1 Dasyprocta punctata
CTTTGTTTATTTCATTCTTTTACTCTTTCCGTGGGCTACAGTTCTCGTTTTAGATTCTTCTTGGGTCCAGAGGACCCATCTCCCTCTTTTTTCCTTCTCTCTGTTATTATATTAGTTTATATTCCAGCATTTTGATGGTATATTCAGGGAGCCTCCCTGTCACAGTGTCATCTGGGCGGCCATCTTGGAGGAAGTCCCCTCTCATTTCTTTATATATTATAGGTATTAGTCCTTTGGATGTATTGATTAATGATTAAAAACAAAACTGATATTCTACTACTAATATTATTACTATCACCACTAACATCTATAATACCTGGTTCTTGCACATTTTGACACTTGGAAATTGAGTGGATACAGGATCCTCACGACAGATAACTGTCAGGACAAAAATGTTACGTGAAAGCTGCCAGATTTAAAAGACTGTTCTCTTAACAAGTAGAGTATTGCATCAGGAGAAGGTGGATTTTGTGGTTGTTTGGGAAGTTTTGTTCTTTTTTTGTCAGACCCAGAAATGTCTTATATTTTAAATATTAGAGTATCTTAATTGGAGTGGCCAGAATAATAATAAAAATCTTTCATGGGAAATTATGGTACAATACTTCAAAAATTCTAACTAAGGATATTTCTTGATCGTAAAATACAACAAAAAAGAAAAAAACTCGAAGAAGACTGTATAATGTGCCTAAACCTGTAGTACCTCCAACATGTCCCTTTATTTTTATGTTCATCACTTTTGAACTATCCAGTCTGAGCAAGATTTGTTACTGAGTGTCCTGGAAATGCACATGATGGAAGAATTTTTTCCTGGTGCCTATGTGTGATTTGTACCTAGGGAAAAGTTCATTTACCTTGTTAATGACTTATGTGGAGAAATCAATGACTCAAAATTTCCAATTATAACAAGTTCAAAGGGTCAGATTTAATATTAACTAACAAACCAGAATAGTCATCTAACAGAATTGTTTATGGACAGAATATATCAAAATTAAATACAGAATAATGTAACCAAAATGAATATGAATTTACTGATTGTTGTTCAAATAAATGACTACAGAAATTCAAAATGATGTGACTTGGCTAATTAGGTAACTCAAGGAAAACTCAAAAGTTTTGTATGAGACAAAATTCACTGTATATAAGGACTGTGGGGACATGGGTGCCTGAGTCAGCAAAGATAGATTCACTCAGGCTGAGCGACTGGGTCTATTTTGCACAATCTTTTGATATATCATTTTCTAATGTGCCCAATAGTTTAATTATTTAATAAAAATCTATTGTAATTATATGAAGCTACTAATGTAGTGATTCAAAGAAATTCTGACTTCTCAGCTTTTTATTTGTAAGCCTTTCCCAATGAGTCTATTTTAAAATAAATACTAATGGCAAGTATAATTATAAATCCCTTTTATTGGCAAGTTGCAACCAGATAAAATGACTTTAAGGAAACCAGTCCAACTGGAAAGATGCTCAAAATCATGCCATACAAGGAAGCAGAAGAAAAATGAATATGTTAAAAGACTTAAAATTAAGAATGTCTACCAAATTTAATCCTCATTTCATACAATGCATGTAATTGAAATTGGATTTTTAATAATAAAAATATTATGCCTACCCATCTTTATATGTCAACTAAAAACTCAGTTTGAAGGCTTAGAATGATGTATCAGAAAGATTAGTTAGGCAGTGGTTGGTGTAAATTGGTTTGGCTTACAAGGTGCTATAGCCAATGATCATAATGTAGCACTGGGAAGGAGAAAGAATACCAGTATTTTCTAGAAGACTAAAGTATTTGCGTTTATCTTGTCAAAGTTTACTTCAAATTAGCCTTCTCTCTAGGGAGAAATAGGTATAAGTTCTTCTTAGAATGCTTTTGAACAATACCTAACACCAGTAGAGATGACATTTTACATAGCACATCACTTGATCCAAGGAAGGAGGTCCCTGGTACATTACATGCTTGAACAACAGGCCCTTGTGAATTTTACATGATCAGTCATAGTCTGTAAACAACACTGCTCTGCAGTTCTTTATCAGGCTTGAGGCAAAGCAGTATGAGAGGCGTGAAAATATGTGTCTGCTTTATTTCACTTAACATTATGGTATCAAAGGACATCCATTTTTAAATGACTCGAGTTTGTCTTAAGAATACTGCACCATTGTGAGTAACACTACATTTTCTTTATTCATTTGCCTCTTGATGGACATGCAGACTTCTTCCAAGATTAACTATTTATATTGTTCTGCTATAAAAATGGTTCTGCATGCATCACTGTATTGTAATGTTTTTACTTCTTTTTGGAAGATACTTATAAGAATAGCTGGAGCAAAAAGAAATTATATTTTTAGTTTCTTGAGGAATCTCCATGTTAATTTCTACAGAGACTGAACCAGCTTGCATTCCCACTAACAATTTACCTGCAGTCTCACCAACATGCATTTCTTTATTATGAGCATTCTTTCTGAGGTAACGGAATTTCAGTGTTGTTTTAATTTTCATTTCACTAATGGCCAGCAATGTCGTGCATTTTTTTCATGTATTTATTGGTTATTTGTACTTCTTCTGTAAAGTGTCTATTTAAGTGTCTTTCATTTTGAGGGGGTCTAAATTTTTAATTCTTTATATACTCTACATGCAAGTCCTCTGTCTGAGGCAACATTGGCAATTTTTTCCTGTTATGAGGTTGTTTTTTCACTCTGTTAATTATTTCCTTTGCTGTCCAGAGATATTTTATTTGATATAGTTCCATTCATTGAGTTTTGGTACTATTTCCTGTGCAACAAGTATTCACTTCAGAAAGACCTTGCCTATGCTTATGTGTTCACGAGTTTTACATATTTTGTCTTCCAACAGATTATGCTTTCTGGCTTTAAAATTTAGCTTTTTGATTAATTTTGATCATGGTGAGATACATGCTTCTAGGCTTAATCTTCTGCATGTGGACAGCCAGTTTTCCAAACACTATGTACTAAGGAGGTTATCTTCTCTCCATTGTATATTTTTGGTCCCTTGGTCAATGCTAAAAATGTTGAATGTGCTTGGGATAGTTTCTACATTCTCTATTTTGTTTCATTGATTTTTGTGTCTGTATTTATGCTGGTTCCATGTTGTTTTTATCCCTGTATCTTTATAATGTAATTTCAAATCTAGAATTTTAATGCCTCCAACTTTGCTCTTGTTGCCCAAAATTGCTTTTGTTATTCTGGATCTATTCTGGTTCTGTGTGAATTTTAGGATTCGTTAATTCTGTATAGAATAGTGTGGCACTTTGATTGGGATCGCTTTAAATCTCTATATCAATTTTAGAAGCATGACTGTTTTAACTATATTTGTTTTGCCTATTGAGGAACAAGGATATTATTCCATTTTCTGATATCTTCTTTGATTTCCTTTTTTAGAACACTGTAGGTTTTATTACATTTATTTATCACTTTCTTGGTTAGGTTAATTTCTACGTATTCAGTATTTTGATGCTATTGTGAATGGTATCTTTTTTCTAATTTCTTTCTTAATGGGCTCATTATTAGTGTACAGGAACATTTAATTTTCTGCATTGATTTTGTATCTTGCAATATTACTGAATATGATTTTTTTCTAAGAATTTTTCATGAATTTCTTTGGGTCTTCCATGTAGAATCATGTCATCTACAAATAATGATAATTTAAAAACTGTATTTACTATTCATAACCCTTGTAATTGTTTTCTTGACTAATTACTTTTTGTAAATATTTCGAGTACTGTGTTGAACAGAAATGTTGATAGTGGAAAATTCTTGTGTTGTTAGAATTTAGAGAGAACATTTTCATTTTTTCCCATTTAATATGTTGTCAATAGGTCTATCATAAAAGAATTTTATCAGTTTTAGATAAGTTTCTAGTATACCAATTTCTTTATTGCTTTTATAATGAAAGAATGTTGAGTTTTGTCAAAGACTTTTTCTATTGAGATAATCATATGATTTATGTCTTTGTTTCTGTTCATGTGATGTATTACATTTATTGATTTGCATATCTTGAACCATTCTTACATTCTTTTGTTGAAACATGGTTAGTGATGATATAAAATCATTTTGATGATTTGTTGCATTCTGTTTGCCTGTAGCATTTTGAAGAGTTTTGTAACTATATTCTTTAAAGAATATGATCTATAGTTCTTTTGGTTGGGTCTTTGTCTGGTTTTAGAGTCAGGGTAAGGGTGACTTCCCAGAAAGACTTTTTGATATTACCTTTTCCTTTTCAATTGCATTAAAGTGATTGAGGTGTATTCATATTAAAATCTTTCCTGAAGTTTTTGTACAATTCAGCAATTAAGCCATTTTGAGCTGGGCTTTTCTTAGATGGCATTTCTTCTGAATAATCCAATTTATTGGCAAAGAGGTTTGGAAAGAAGTTATTAATTTTTTTATGTCAGCAGTTTTCATTGTGATTTTACCCTTTTAATTCCCAGTTGCATTGATTTGAGACTTTTTTTTGTTATATTGACTATGCATTTGTCTATTTCATCTGTTCTTTTAAAGAATCAATGACTCATTGATTTTTTTTTTTTTTTGTATTTCTTTTGGTCCCAATTTCGTTGATTTCTGCTCTGATCGTTATAATAACCTTACTTGTAATATCTTTGGTTTGGTTTGTTCCTGTTTTTCTACGACCTTGAAGTATATATCATTAGGTTATTTATTTGGGCTTAATCTGTTAATGTGATGTGGAGATTCACTTCTATGTATTCTCCCTTAGAACTCCTTTCATTGTGATCCATAAGTTCTGGTGTGTTTTAATAGCATTATCTTTTAATTCTAATCACTGAAATTATTTCTTCAGTACTTCTGTAATCCACTGTTTAATAAAGAATGTATTATTTAGTTTCCATATATTTGCATAATTTCTGTGCTTTCTTTTGTCATTTCTAATTTCTTTGTGCTATTGTTTGATAATATGCAGTGCATAAATGTAATTATTTTGCATTTACTTAACCCTGCTTTATTGGCTGGTATGTGGTCAGTTGTGGAGAAAGTTTCATGTGTTGCTAAGAAGAATGTGTATACTGTTGTTTTCCTGATGGAATTCTCCATAAATATCTATCGAGTGCATTGTTTTAGGATTTATTCAACTCTGATTTTTTTGTTGTTGTTGATTTTTTGTCTACTTGAATATTTGTGATAGAGGGGTACTGTGTTCCCAACTATGATAATATTCCTTTATATCTGTCTTTTATGTCTGGTAGTACTTGTTTTATGAAGTTGGGTGTGATGTTCAGTGCAAATATGTTAATAATTACTACATCTTTCTTTTAAACTGTTCTCTTAACTGATATGCAGTGACCTTTTTATTGCCTCTTTTGTTGAGTCTTGACTTGAAGTCTACTTTGTCTGAACATGGAAAAGCTACAACTGCTACTTTTGCATGGAATATTGCATTTTCTTCCTGGATTTTTAGTTTTCCAGTTCATCTTTGAGTTAAATGTTTTTCTTTTATTCAGTATACCATTGGATTTTGTTTCTTGATGCATTCTGCCAGCCTGTTTTTGATTTGGGAATTGAGACCATTTATATTGACACTATCAATGGGTTTGGTTTATTCCTGTCATAACCTTATTTTCTATTGCTGATTCCCATACTTTCTTTGTACTAACTTCTCATCTGATGTGGTGTATTTCTGTTATGGCAGAAACATGAGAGACACTCATGGAAGCCAAGAATGGATACAAGCAAGCTTTATTAGCTGGTGGATGGTGGTGGTCAGCAATTGGCTAAGGCACTGACTCTGAGGCTTTGTTCTCCGGAGTTTTTATGCATTTGACAAGTTCTTGGTAATTATAGCAGCTATTGTACTTCCCTTGAAATTTTGTAGGAGTGCTATAAGGTCTTCTTCAAACATTCAGGTCGTTAACCAAACAGAATGCAGAAGGGGTCAGCATGTCCATTGTTTGATGCAACCATTTGTTCTTCCCTTGTGGATTTTATGGCTAACCAGGAGAGAGTTTTAAGGAGTGAATTCATCCTAAGGTTAACTACAAACTAAAATGAAGTCCCAAAACAAAAATGGAATCACTTTTGCCATGTCAATTCCATTAGTCATTTTGTCATTGTTAGCTTTATTGTGTCTTTCTAGGACACCCTTCAGAATTTTGGAAGTATTGATTTTGTGATCCTAAATTTCTTTAGGTTCTGTTTATCAAGAAAATATCTTATTTCTCCATCAGTTTTGAAAGATAATTTTTCAGGATATATAAACTTGGGTGGAAAATTGTTTTCTTTTAGGCTTAAAATACTTCTCTCCACATCTTCCAGTGTTTTAAACTTTGTGTTGAAAAGTCTGCTGTAATTCTAATGACTTTATTTTGTGAGTGATTTGTTGCTTTTGTTTAACTGTTTTTGAGATTCTGCTCCTGTCCTAGACTTCTGGGATTTAGACTGTGATGTGTTGTGCTGAGGTTTATTTTTGTTTTATTTTATTTGGTTTTTTTTTTTGTTTTGTTTTTTGCTTTTTTTTTCACTCCTGGACTATATATACCACTTATCTGTGTGTTACATTGTTTTCCTTTATTTTGAAATTTTTCTGCTGTTATTTCCTTTTATTCTTTTTTTTTTTTTCACAGGGTTTCATTGTGCAGTTCAGGTTGACCTTTGTAGCCCAGGTTGGATCCTCTTGTCTCAGTCTCCCCAGTCCTGGGATTATAGAAATGAGCCACTATGCCCAACTCCCTCTGCTATTATTTCAATAAATAGGTTTATGTCATTTTTTCTGTTTTCGGAGTTTTCACTAATCCCATTTAACCTTAGATTAATCTTTTTTTGTGTATCCTTTATGAGCTGTTGAATATATTTTACATGTTCTTTTGTTGTTTTTAGGATATTTCTAATTAATTGGTCACTGACAATCTTCTGGTTCTGACACTCTGTTCTCTAAAATTGGCAGAATTTTTGTAGAATTTTTATTCTCATGAATTTCTATTTGGAATCATTTTTTTGACACTGATTTTTGCCTATGCTGGTTATTCATGCTTGGCATCATTTTATTTTGATCTGCTCTCTTTAAGTCTATTCTGTAGACTTATTGGTCATTTTGTTTATTTGATGAAATATTTGTTTACTTCTGTCTTCTGTGAAATTCAAGATGCTTTAGTATCTGTTTTGTTATCTTTCTTAGTATCATTTTTTAATAATTCTGGTGTGTGACTTTTGGTTTCTTCCCTTTCATTCTTCCTCTTACATGATCTGGTTTATGAGAGTCAGAATTTTTGGAGGTATTTTGTTGGGCCATCTTCTCATGTTTCTAATTTTTGTTTGCTTGTTTATGTTGAGACTAGTAGGTATGTTACAGTGGAAATGTTTGTTTCTGATATGGAGACATCTTCAGTTAATAACCATTATCAGAGATGTCCTCTGGATGTGACTATTGAATTTTGCCACTGCCCCAGGTTACAGGCATTTCCATTTACTTGGGATAGGTGGTTGCAGCATTTTTGGTCCTGTGCCCAGATCCATGTATTGTCCACAGTAAAGTTAATAGCCCCCAAACAAGCATTTCTTTAGTGAAAAAAAAACTTAATATAACAAATTGGGCTTACTGGCAAAAAGTTTGACCTATTTTATGTAGGCAATATAGCATTGTATTAATTCATAAAAGGGCATAAATTAACCAATAAAGTCTGGTTCCATTTTGAAACAAGAGGGTATTTCAAACATAATAAATGACCAGTTGTCCAATTTAATCTGTGTGATAAAAAACACAGGACATTACTCAACTTTGTATTCTCTATATGATTAATTTTTGTGGGATATTTTGATTAACATAAAGGCATGGAGCTTACTGAATACAAACAATACGTGTCTATTGTCAATTAAATCCTCAAAATTTTGCCATTCCTCTTATTTATATTTTTACTATCTTAATAGTTAGAGTCCAATATCTAGGTTAGAATTGTATTCCATCACTTCTTTTCAAGTTACCCTTAGCAAACTGAGGCTTCATTAAGTTAAGTATAATTTATAACTGGTTATTAAAAGGATATTATGAAGGTAATTTCCCTTTTCCATTTTGTATGGACAATATCTCCTGTGTAATGTAAACTGCAGGAATTTGATGAAGTTTGTGTTCTAATGTATAGTGTTCAGTGAAATGCTGCTCACCCTTTCTAGGGAATTGTTTGTTTGCCATTACATGAAAATGCAATGTATTTACAACCTTCAGTTTTGTTTTTTGTAGAATTATAATGTATGTTTCCTAACAACCAAAACAAATGTTTACATTGACATTAATAGCTTGGATGATAGTTACTCTAATATATAATTCTTCTGGGCAAATAACTATCTTTCACCTAACTGAAAGAAATTCTATTCATGGTAGGAAATTCTGCTCCTATAAAATACTTTGGAGTGAAAAATTATTTTATTGCTAGCTTTTCTTCAAACATAATTCTTATTAGTTTTAGTCACAGTTTTTATTGTGCATGTCTATGAAATCTCTATGTTAGGAGGACTTTTGATAAAATATATATTTATATAGGAGAAGTCCATAATTCACAAGTAGACATACAGTGAGACTGCATGAGATACATAAATATTTGCTTATCTCAAGGATTCTGAAATGTCTGAAATAATCTGATGATAGCTTGAGTGGGGTTCCTATGGTTGTTAGTTAACTGGAATAACATTCTTCGATGGATGGTGGCTACATACTGAGTATGTTTGACTGAGTACACACTCAGTACAGTCTAAGAATAGCATGATGTCTGTGGGCTTGATGTATTTATATCTGAATTATTAAGAGGGAAATTATTTGCAGAAAATGAATGTTTGTTTTTATGGAAAATTCTCTGGAGAAATAAATGCTTTACCTATCTCTACATAGTTGAGTAACTAAAACAGAGTAAGTGTTCATTAACCATTTGTTAAATTAGTGAAATATTGAGTTACAGATAATTTAATTAACAGGATCTATCAGAGACTGGCTTCATGCTTTAAATGGCTCATAAGCTAGCTTAGTATGATTAGACTATCAACCAGAGAACTGAATAATCTTGGAGTTTCCAAACTACTCCCCAGAAGAAAATTATGAAAGCACTTTAAAATTACTTTGACATGTTTCCTGCTTTTCTACTCTAATGAAGCTTTCCTAAAGTGAATAAGGTTGAATAAACTCCGGTGTTTATCACTGCAACCTCTCATGGGTCTCCATGTGAAATATCCACATATCTTAGATATTTGATGTCCTCCATGCTCACTGACAGTTAACAACCAATTGAAGTGTAATCTTGCACATGGTGCAACCTAATGTGGATCAACATGTGACTTTTAGGAAGTGCAGAGTTGTATGTGACTTCAAAGTCAAATTAAAGTACTGGATCCTAAGATCTGAATAGAGATTAAAAACCAGTGTAGTAGTCTGGCTTTGAGAGAGAATGCAGTGTATCTTAGAATCCAAGAAATCTTTTCAAATGTTTCTCACTTTGACATAACTAATAACTATATTACCAATTAAATCTGTCTCTACAGAAGGAATAAATCATGTATTCAATCATATTTCCTTTTCTTCTACTCAAAAACAAGTTTATATTTTTATTAAATGACTAAGGCAGTTCTACTGTTCAATTCTAAGAAACCTTACAAAGAAATCTTTCCTATAATGCCATGATGCTTGAATGCTTTCAAAAAGTTTATTCAAATAACCTCTTCAAAATCATCTTCCTTCGGCCTTAATCAGAAATGTCTTTATAGAAAAGCTAATTACTGGTATCAATAGTGAGAAACTGACTTTAGAGATATAGTCAAATTATTCTGTTAATATAATTCAAACTTTTTGAAGAATCCTGGGAACAAAAGATACAGAGATAAACAATTCTGTAATATAATCCTTGGTGAGTTTGTACAGTGATTTGTTTCCACAAGTCAAAAATCTAGGGGACTACTTCACTTTTCTATTGTATAATCACAAAGTTTTTGTTGTTGTTGGAAGAACTGAAATCTTTACAATAAACAATATTTAGATGAATTATAACACTTGAGATAGACAAAATATTGCACTAGGCAATTACTGTCTAGTAAGCAACACATCTCTAAAAAATATATTAATGATAATAGTCAATATTAGAGGAGGGTCAAGTGATATCCATCATATTATGGCATATTAAGTGCCTTACTAAAGAGTTTCCAAAGATATCTTAATGGACTTTGAATTGAAGGATCAGGGTATGTTGAAAAATACACATATTTAAAATACTCAAGAGCATTGTTTCATCAGTCAAAAAACACAGGGGACATACTAAGGAGAATAATTATTTGATAGATTTGAATAAAACAGGTATAATCATTTGCTAACTAGATTTGAAAGATTTAAAAACTCAATTATTTTTTATTTTTACCATGACACATGCTCAAGTTTCCTCAGCAGTGTTGATTTGTAAGATTGCAGCAATTAGGTATTTAGGGATAGAATATTTTGATACAATAGGAATATATCTACCTCAAGGTTCTTACTGAGCCATAACTTAACTGTGGAATATCTATAAAATGTTTTTATAAAAGTAAATTTTATTGTGCATATCTTATAACATGATGTTATAAGACACTATGTAGTAAAATTATTGTTGTAATGTAACAAATTGCCATATCCATGGCTGGCAACATAGCTCAGTGATTGAGAGTACTTATCTAACATGTGTGAAATCATGGTTCAATCCTCAGCACTGGAAAAAAATTAATATATCCATTATCTTACATAGTCATTATTTTCCCCTTTGTGGAAAGTGTAACAATAATCTGTTCTCAATGCCATATTTTTTTATGCATCTTATATAGAATACTGGGTTTCATTTTGGAATGTTTTGCCTCATCTAATGCAGTTCTCAAATTTTCCATGGGGAGCACAGTGAAGGATGAAGAAATGAAGACAAGACTCAGAACGCAGAAAGCTGAGGTCAGGTAGAGCCTTCTCTCCTTGTGGGAGAAAGAGAGAAATCCCCAACAACTGCAGCGTGTTCATTTGTACACTTGGGAAGTTAATGTCAATTGGAACACCTCTGCTTAACAACTTATTTGCCTGGATCACCTCAGGCAACTCATAGTCTCAGAGCTGGAATAACTGATTCACGTGGCTTTTCTCCAGTGCTCTGTGGTCTTGGTGTTGGCCCCACGTGTGAGACTGATCAGCTTCAATCACTCTCCACAATATTTGTATAACATACATCGATCTGTTCTACTTTCCCATTACTTCCCCTTTCCTCTTCCCATCATTACTCCATTTTATTTACTACTCTTCCCGCATCCTCTTCCTATCATTACTCCCTTCATTTTAATTACTAATCTCCTTTTACTTTCATGTCTTCCCCACCATCTTTAATTTCACATATGAGAGAAAACTTGCAATATTTATCTTTTTAAATTTGGCTTTTATCACATAACATGATGAAATTCAGTTTAAGCCATTTTCCTGGCTTCATTGTTCATACAGAGTAACACTGTATTGTGTCTATGTACCACAATTTTTTAGCTATTCATCTGTTTATGAGCACCTCAGCTATTTCCATAACTTAGCTATTAGAAATTGCACTATAATAAACAAAAGTATGCAGGCATCTGTACAGTATTCTAACTCTAATTCTTTTGAGACTATCTCCAGGGATAGAATAGCTAAATAAAATACTGTGTCTATTTTTAGCTTTGTCCATACTAATTTTCATGGTAGTTTTACTAATTTATATTTTTATCAGCAGTGAATAATGGTTCTCTTTCCACTATATCCTGACCAATATTTATTGTTTTAATTCTTGACAGTAGCCTTTCTCAGTGGGGTAAGATGAAACCTCAGTGTAGTTTTCATTTGCCTTTCCCTGATGGCTAAATCTATGGAGCATTTTTGTATATTTAATTACATTTAATGGCATTTCTTATTTGTTTGTTTGTTTGCTTGTTTGCTTTATTTAAGATTCTACATATAAGTGAGATTGCACAATATTTTCCTTTATGTCTCTAGATTATTTTATTCAGCATAACATCTTACAGGTTTATCCACATTGTGGTTAAAAAAAATAGTCAGAGGTGTACAATTATTTAAGCTTAAATATTATTTATTATTTCATTTTATATATAAGAATAATTTTATTATATATATTATATATATTTACTCTTGTGAATAGTACTACAATCAACATGGAAATTTAGGTACCTTTAAAACTTGCTGATTTCACTTCATTTGTGCATATACCCAGAAGAGAGTTTACTGGGTTAGATGGTATCTTTTCTTTAAGACTCCCATACTATTTTCAGCTGCAACACCATTATTTGCATTTTCACTACATTTTACAAGGATTCCCTTCTTTCTGTGCCTTTGCTATTAGTTTTTATGTTTTTGATAGCTGCTCTTAAAATATGCCAAAATTTGTAATGCTATGTGCCAAAATCACATGTCTCAGATTCACATTTCACTTTGAAAGACTTAGTTTCTGTAGAATTATAAAATTTTTATCTATAAAATAAAGATAATGTAACTAACATATCATTTGAAACTAAAATATTAATCATTTGTAAAATAAATACATCGCAATGAATTCATGTAATTGAGTTTTTTACTATTATTTCATTCCCACCATCATGCTATTACTCAAAATGAATTTAGTTATTTTCCATAAATTGGAACTTTTTAATTCGCATATTAAATTATGCATTATTTTGTTCAGTTCTATTAATTTACTGATGCTTATTCCATGACATGAGATATTTCATTTGACATAACAGCATCAGTCATCCTTGGCAAGTTTTCCAAGGTAAGTTTTAAAGGATAAAAATTAAAATTCTGACTATAAATTAGAGAAAATATTTTTATTTCATCTGGTGGGAGATACAATCAAATTATTCCAAGCTGGCAGTAATTATGACGTATAATGTTATATAATATGCAATGTCATTATAATACAATAAATGAATACAGAATTTAAAGTTCATGTTGCAGATTAAATTGTGCCCCATATACAGACCTACATAAGTAGTTAAAAAACAGACACAGTTGCAAAAATCATAACTTTTGATATAAGACTCATTCATTTCTCCCAATGAGTGGCAACAAATCATCATGGGAAAATATGTATATGTAACTCAGAGAAAATAGTCTTGCTAAAATTGAGGAGGCAACTCCATGCCATAGCTGTATTCTAGCATGCATCAAGCCTTGGGTCAATTCCTCCTTAATGGAACAAAATACAGCGCCTATTATATTTTAAAATATACTTATTCCAACTCCCCATGATGAATGTAATTGTTCTACGCACATATACTAATAGAAAACTACAATTTAAAACATGATTTTAAACAAAATACAGGTGCTCCAGTTAGATCTACAAGTTGCTAAATGATTCAGGAAAAGACATTCTTTTAGTAACCACATTTGCTACCAACATAGGTTTTTGACATCCTGACTCCTTTATGAAAACAACAATTTCTCACCCTGGTTAAGTGATTTCTGTCTTCTTGACACTAAACTCTCATCAAAATACAATCTTCCCTTTCTATATTCCTTGTCTATCGGTAAATTCTCTTTACTGTTTATGCCACCAGCTCTCTGTATGCTATAAAACAAAAGTGTGGAAAGAAAAGAAAGAAAACTTAGTTTTAAAATTTTACTTTTAAAGTAAACTGCTACTTCAGAACACAAAGTTACTCAAGATTATAATTCCTTTTTCCCTTTCAGGAAACTTACTCCAAAAACCCTTATGGGGTCTTAAAGACACAGAAAGTATTTAACATGAGCCTGTGCTTTTGACCTATAAATTGGACCTTTGCTTTTTGAAAATATTTTGAGGAAGATTAGTGACAATATATTTTTAAAATACAATAAATTTTAAATTTCAATGTTCTCAATATATTTTGATTGCATCTCCTATATATGAAGATTTTCTTCATGATCATGATGAAAACAACACTTTTGTATTAATTGAGTTTCTCATAGATGCAATTAAGACACAACACATCAACTTATAGAAGAACAATTTCAATTTGGCTTGTGAATTTAGGGATTTAGTCCATAATAAACAGGGTCAAATGCAGAAAAAAATCATGGCAAATTGTATGGCAGACGAAAGATGACAAGTTCAGGGAAGTAAAATATGAGCACAGAGCAAGAGAGGAGGTGGAAATTGACCAGACATAAACCCCAAGATTATGCCTCCATGACCCACCCAGACACATCCAGAAGTGTTTTTCATATATCTCCTAGATTATTCCCAAAGTTGGTCAATTGGACGTTCTACCCTAACTATTGAATTCCACAAATTGTCTACTTTATACGTAATCACATGTTCATGAACCATATTTAAATTCAAAATATTGGAAATGCAAATTTATAAGTTGACAGCATAAAACAACTATTCCTCATACAATAGGAAACAAGCAATTCCTCTCCAAGTTTCAAGATTTTTCCAAAGTCCAAGTCTCTGCAAAGTCTCAAAACAAACTCTGAGCTTTGAAAGTGTAAAAATAAGAAACAAGTTACATAATTCCAAGGTACAGTGACAAAGGGTAAATATTATTATTCCCAAAGGGAAAAATACAGAGCTAGAACCAGACTAATCAAGACAAAAAACTAGCAGTGCAAACATTAAATTCTAAATTTAGTATCTGGAGATACACCTGATAAAAGGAGGGTTCCAGATGGCTTGGAAGCCTTTCCTCTGTAGTCTTTCTGGTTGCAGCCCATACAGAGTTTCTGTTGATCTGAATATACTCATAGTCTGCAGCTTTCCTCAGCAGATGTTCACATGACTGGCATTTTCAGCATGCAGAGTCTTCAGTCACCTTAGGCATTATTATCACAGCTTCACACACTGCCATCTGGCACCCTTTGTCTGGCCTCCAAGATCTTTTATAGAAATTTGGGTAAAAGTTTGTCTGACTGACAATGCTTTAGTTCTGCATGCTGGCAAAACCATCAGCAGCCAAAACTAGCTCTTCTGTCACCAGTAACAGTAATCAGTCATTTTGAACCATATCTGTAATAGCCTTTGTATGCTTGGATAGCTGAGCATGGTGAAATGAATCTCTTGGAACCAATGGGCCTCTTTTGAAGCAAGGGTCCCATGCATTGTCTTCTTAAAGGAAAAGTTACATCAGAATTTTTAATAAGTGAAATCTTGCTAATTTCAAATATGACCTCAAGGCATCCTTCTTCTCTCTGTATAAAGTACAAGTATTTTGTTTCTTTTAATAGCAACAAGCTCTTTAGTACTCACACTTCCTTTGGTTCTAATTTTACAAATGATGTTTTCAGGGCCAAATTTGAAATTATTCACCTTTTTCTGCTCTGCTTTTGGCCTCAGTTTTCACTATAAGTCTAGCACACACACGCACACACACGCACACACACACACACACACACACACACAAATCTAGCAGTACCTATGCAACAGCCTGAATGTTGGGATGTCTTGAAATTTCTTCTGCCAAATTAATTAGTCTAATTTCCTTAATCTTAGTCTCCTCCAAATTCTTAGGACTTGGGCAAAATTCAGACAAATTTTCTGCCAAAGTGTAACTCACAGAACCTCTTGTCCAACTTTCAGTACTCCATATTCCCAATTGAAACTTTCTGGTTCTGACCTTAAGTATTTCTATCATTGGTCTTCTGATCTCAGTCCTAAATCACCCATTAAGCTCTATTTAAAGCATCATAGATTTCTCTAGTCCACATCTCCAGAACCTCCACAGCTTTTCAAAACCAGTGCAACCACATGATCAAGTGCAATCACATCAACAATTCTATATCTCTGGTGCCAAATTTTTGCATGATTAATTTTTCTCTTTGCTGAGACACAATGCCTCCAATCCCTACAACTTGAAGGAAGACATGTTCTTGTGGTTTATTTAGCCCATGGCTTTACCTGGATCACAGTCCATGACTGACTTTTTCCAAAGAAGACACATCATGACAAAAGAGCACAGATTAGCAAGATGGTTAGTTCACAGCAGCTGGGAAGCAGATCAAGATAACTATGTCAGAGAAGAAAGGGAAAATGACCAGATGAAGATTCCAAGGCCATGTCTCCATGACCTTCCTAGACACATGTATGAGTGTACTCCCACAATCTCCTGGGTGGATACCAGAGTCATATAATTTGGCACACCACTCCAACTGCCACAACTGGAAGGAACACCAAAGATGGCAGTGTGGTAAGCAACAAAGAAAGAGCCTTTCTGAAAGTCGTCATCTAGATGTTGAAATATAGCAACAGGAGGAAGACAAGAAGGAGGAAAGTGGGTCCCCTGGACCCAGGAAGGATCTGAAGCAAGAATCGAAGACCACAGAGAGAATGAAGAGTGAAACTTCAATAAAAGAGAAAGAGATAGCCAATGGATCTTTCTCCCTGAATCAAGACTCACTGTATGAGAGGAGCAGCTCAAAGCTGCAGACATATAATCACTGCTGGCCACACCAGAGGCCTCCACAGAGAGGTACAGCATTGGAGGGGAAAGTAGATGTAAAGGACTGCATTAACTGAGTGTGTGTGCTGAGGGTCTGGTCAACCCTGCAGGACAGAGCAATTGAGTGAGAGCCATCTTTGAACATGGCCAGCTGAGCTCAGAACTCAGAGCAGCTGCTGGCTCCATCTAGTGTCTCCCAGCTGGGCTCAGGCCTCAGGAAAGTGCACTGACTACTATAGGCTGAAAAGATTTGGTCTTGGCTCCTACAGTCAGAATATTGCCTGAACTTCAGGGAAAATAAAGATGTAGGCTCACAGATACTATCCACTACACCATGAAAAAGCTACTGCTGGCTTGCTAGGATAAAACAACACAGATCTGGACTCTGTCTCCACATGTTGTCTACCATTACAGTAGATTGTTTGATCTTATTTGTATATGAATATGAATATGAATGTAATTTCTAGCCTCTTTGTAGTTCTTGTTCTACTCTTCATTTTATTGCTTCCTTTTCTCTTTCTCCTGTCTTCAGCACCAGTTTTCCAAAGTTAACATCCGGCCTTACTTCCATTCTCTTCCTCCTCCTCCTTCTCTTCTTCTTCTCTTCTCCCTACTCCTTCTCTTCCTCCTCTTCTCCTCCTGCTCCTCCTCCTTTTCCTCTCCTCCTCCTCCTCCATTTTCTTTCAAATCCCTTTTAAATTTTAAACTCTGAGGTTAAAATTGACAGACTAAGGATTTGTATACTGCATGTAATTTTCTGGTTTGTTTTAGATTTTCTTTTTTTTTTATTTTAAAGATTGTAAAATCCAACAAAACATAACAGAATGAAGTCAATCAAAACAAAGCAGTAGGACTGGTACAGAACTTCAAAGAAAGATACTATGAAAACAATAGTTACAATAGTATATCTTGTTATTTTTGGAATAGTTGACCATTCCAACAGGTATAGTAAAATCAAACCCAAAAAAGCCCGACAATAAAACCAATAAAAACAGAGTATAAAATAAGGCCAAAAAAATTATCAGAATAAAGCAAAACAATGCGAACAATATTGGGTTTCAAAGACAAGACAGAAGAGAATCTCCCATTTTTGCTATATTGTGTACTGTCATCTTCCAAAGAGATGCTCAGGCTGCCAGCCCCAGGCCTGCAAAATGAACAAAACAATACTAGCATTTAGTTGTTTTATGTACCTTAGTTGCTATTAATTTAACCAGACCTCTGAACAAGCAGGTTGCTTTATGGGGGGGGGGGTGCAGAGCTTTGTCCTTGATCCTTAGCCCGTGCTCCAGTAGGTGTACGGGGGCGGGGGGCAGGGCATATGTTTCTCTTCCTGGGGTCCATGCCGGTTGGGCCAACCCCCAGGAGGCAGACTTAGTTGTCTTCTGGTTGGAGACGCTCAGGCCCAGCAGGGCGGGCTCCCAAGAGGCCCATTTCTTTTTCTTCCTGGGGTCCACATCTGTCGTGCAGCTGTTTTAGATTTTCTAATGTAACCACAACTCTAATTCATACAGTTAAAAGTGGCAAGTGAATGGTTACCTCAGTTTGTCATTTTTAGACTATGTTTGATTCTGTTGTTATTACTGATGGTACAATTTTAGCCAAAAGCGACATAATTGTTCTATCCAGTTGCTCTTCCTGGTGTTCTACGACCAAGATTGACTAAGGGTCATAGAAAATACTATGATGTAGTGCCAAAGAACCAGGACCTGGGCCAAGCAGGCAGCAACTTCTCATCCCCAACAAATTGAAGAGGTAGATCTTGCAAGGCAAAACGCAGATGCAAAACCCAAAAGCCAGCTATACCTGGAAGACACCATGAAGAAATAGTTATTTCCTAAGGATTCTAAATACTAACAATAAAGCAGCTCAGCAGAGTCAATTTACAAGCATAAACCCATGAATTAAACAAAAAGAAAAGAAAAGAAAATTAAAGGACACTTAAACAAGATGCAACCCAGACATTCAGTTCAAGAAAGGCAAACTCAGCAGACAATGAGGTGGGACAATCCAAAATCCACCCACCTGGCCTCTCTGAAGTGGTAACAAATAAATAATTGTTTGAGGCTCTAGAAAAAAATCAAATGAGAAACAATTTTTCGGACAACTGCAAAGATGGTGTCCACCATAGAAACCATGATTAATGATCCTAGATCAGATATAGATTTAAAAAAAAAAAACTGGAAGAGCTTAAGAAAATGATGAACTCCAAGAATGTTCAACAGAGGAAAGAAATGAAATCCATGACAGATTCAAGCTGATATCCAAGAGAATAAAAATTTCATTGACAGTATCTGTAGAAGAATGAGCCAATGTAAGAACAGAATCTCTGATACAGATGAAATGTTTTCATTTAGTGATCACGAAAAGAAAAGACTGATTGAAGTCAATGAAAAAAAGCAGGAGATAGCACAAATTATATATATATGTATATATATATATATATATTCTCCCATGGTATCTGTGAAGAGTATATATATATATATATATATATATATATATATATATATATATGCTGATGGTACCACTTTAGCCAAAAGTAACATAATTTTTCTATCCAGCTGTTCTTCCTGATATTCTATGACTGAAATTGACTAAGGGTCATTGAAAATACTGTGGCATGCTGCCAAAGAACCAGGATCATGTCAAGCAGAAGAGAAATTGCTCAGTCTTTAGAAAAGATACAGTGTTATGGTTTGTATTCAGACGTTTCCCCTCCAAGTCTCATGTAATCATGGAGGCATTTGAACCTAGCATTTGTGATTGGTTCATTGTCTAGTGCATCCAGCCAGGGGTGGGTAACTGGCATACAATGTAAGGGAAGCAGAGAGGCATGCTTTCTCCTTTTTGGGCTTTTTCACTCTTTTCTGTTGTAGCCTCTATGAATGACTGCCCCTCAACCATGCCACCCTGCCTTGGAGCCAGCTGAATATGGATTGAAACCTCTAAAAAGAGTAAGCTAGATAAACTTTTCCTTGCTTTACTTTGGGTGTTAGGTATTTTGTCTCAACAATGAGAGAAAAGCAACCAAGACAAACAGGGTACAATATTTAGCCAATAGAAGATGAAAGCAGAATTTTAGTTTATCATTCCTAATTCCATAATTCCTTTCTTCTCACTTCCTTATGATTCTGAAACAAACTTCTTAAGCCCATATATATATATATACACACACACACACACACACACACACACAAACTGCTTGAACCATTATATACATGATGTTCACAGACATCATGGCAGAAAACTTCTCGGTAGGGAAAAAAGAATTTGACATACAGAAAAGAGAGGCATATAGAACTCCAATTAGTCACAATAAAAAAAAATCTAGTTAGATATATCATAGTCAAGGTTCCAGAAATTCAATACAAGAATAGAATATTAAAAGGTGTTAGAGAAAAGAAACAAATCACTTATAAAGGAAAGCCCATCAGAATTACAGCTGACCCCTCAGCACAAACCCTCAAGTCCAAGACAACTTGGTGTGAAGTATCTGAAACTCTAAAGGAAACAATCTGTGACTCAGATTAACGTACCCCACAAATTTATTTTTCAAGACTGATGGAGAAATAAGATTCTTTCATGACAAAGAACATCTGAAGAAATTTATGACCACCAATTCAGCACTCCAAAATGTTTGAAGGACATTCTAAAAATTGGTAACTGTCACAATTTGCAAAGATCAATTACATTGGAATCTAGAATCTGTTAAAAACTTCCACTATACTAGGCACTGTGATATTTACTTCTCATTTCCTAGTGGTTAAATACAATGACTATAACATAGTTATTATTATACATTTTACAGTTATAGAAAGGAAATCATAAAGAAAGTAAATAACTCACTTGTGCTGTGTATTTTATATGGATCACAGTGAAGATTTCATCTGAGGGAGAAAGATAAGTAGTTATTCTACCAATGTGCTGAAAAGTGGACCATATATATATATTTGATAATAATGGCAACTGTTTAAAAATCTTAAAACTGTATGAAACATCTGGAGTCTGATGTCAACTATTGTTCAATCTTCAGAAAAGATACTGTACACAATACTTAGCTAATAGAAGATAAAAAATAGATTTTGAGTTAGTGTAGCCAAGTTTATCACTTCTATTTCTATAATTCCTTTCCTTTCACTTGCTCATGATCCTAAAACAAACTGCTTAAACCCCAAAATTTTTGTCTGTAGGAAGTATTTATTTTCTTTCCTTTACAAATGTGTATCCAAATTTCACACCATTACTTCAAGGGGGTTTCTGGTAGTCTCTAAACTTTCAATCTCCTTTTCTGATATCTTTCTCCTCTCAGTAAAATTAAACCTCAGACTTCTATTCACTCAAACTTCATGTCTTACTGAAGTAGAATAAATAAGTATTGCTATAAAAGCGACAAGGAAATTGTAATTTTACCATTGTACTTTTTAAAGAAAACTGCAGGTTCAAAGAGCAACATTACCCAAAGTTACAATGCCTTTATTTATTCCTAAGTCTTTTTTTCTTGTCTGGGTTTCTTACTTCTAAGTCCCTAAGAGACTTAAAGATACAAATAGTTTGTAATTTTGGCTTATGCTTTTCTCTTGATACTATAAATACACAAATTCCATACATTTTCATGTTCAGATAAACAACATTATTAATTGAATAACAATTAACATCTAAATTTCAAATACATTTGAACAGTGTGCATTTTAGCCTATTCTCGTTAATAGGCAATCTGACAGACACTAGGGATACACACCCTAGATCACTGTCCTGAGGCTACTCCCAAGACCACAAAAGTTATGTCCAATCCCATACTGAACAAGTTTGAGTATCCTTGAGTGCCTACACGTCTAAGTGTATACATATTTGATTCTAACTAATAAATTTGCCAATGCTCTTCCCCATGAGTCCTGAAATTCTTTTCCATGAAAAGTGGTGAAGGAGACAAGTGAAAGTCTTAATCTTTTCTTTGAGAGTAACTTCTCCGAAAGTACTCGAACCTCCTGTTTTTCTTATCTGTATTCTATTCATTAGAAAATTTCTTCAGCTCTCCTTTAAAACTGTATGTGCAGCCAGATCAGTTCTTACTAGTCATACTGCTTCTCTCTAACAAGCTGAGTTGACTCCTGAATGATTGCTCTGAGCTCCTATCTTCTTTACTTTTACATTTGTTCTCCTTTCTGCTAACAGTCTGTTTTCAGCATGATTATCGTAATTGTCTTTTAAAAATGTAATAGCGTATAACCACTCTGAAACACTCCAAACGGTTCCAATCTTCCAGACTAAATGGAAACATTTTTAAAAATAGACTACAAAACTTTATAAGCTTTAGATTGTGTTACCTCTGATTTATTATCTAGGATTTATTTTTTATTTTATTTTATTTTTTTTACTGTGCACAAATCATGGTGGCCCTTTGTTTTTCATGTGGTAATATGACTAAGGTCCATTCCAAAGTGTCTGTACTTCTCTCTCTGTTGGAAAACACTTCTTTAGTAAAAGATTCCCTACATATTCATCAACTTTTGTACAGTGGTACATCTGTATGGCAAACTACTCTGACTACAGTGCTGAAAATTTTATTGCTTAATGCTGTACTCATTTTATTACCTTCCTATATGGTTGTTTTCTCTATGGAGAGCATTATGAATTAAAATAATATGCTATCTCTTTATTTGATAATTATTATTGTTTCTTATCCACAATTAGGAAAATATAGGCACCTCAAGGGAAGATAATAATGATTTTTTTGAAATATATAATTTGTAGCTATAAATTTCTCTCCAAGTATGACTAGTTATATCCATAAACTATGATGCACAACATTTTGATTATCATTCAGTTGAGATGTTTTCTAACACAGAACAAAATGTTTAGCTGTTCCTTGAGAGGAATCCACAGTACATAGGTAAGGTAGTTTTCTGTGCACGGTGGTAAATGTCGTATGTGATTTTAAAAAGAAAAAAGTAAAATTTCTATTATATATTGGTAGAATTTTAAAAACTTTATCTATTTTTCATCTTTTTGTATTTTCAGTGTATACTATATGTAGTAATGGAAATTTATGATTTTTTAATATTTTCTTGGGAAATCAGTCATTTACTATTATGAAACAACTCATGGTTAATCTTATTGACTTGAAACATATATGGCCAAGAGATTGAACAGCTACCTCAGTTTTTGTTACTGTTATTGCTTCCTTTAGTGTTTTTCATGACATTTCTTCAGATTTTTAATGTTTTGTATCTTTATGAGTTACCAATTTAGAGCATAAAATACGTTTTTATAACTAATAGACAATTCTTAATGCAACTACTATGTTTAAGTTTTCATCAATAAATTTGATTTAGTTCTGTCTCTTGTATGTTCCTTTGTTCTTGCTTTCTTCCTTTGTTACAGGTAAGATTCTTCTGTATTCTCTTTATGTATTTGTTATTTTGACAATATTTATTATTTAAGTTTGAAATTATACTAAATATTATAAAAGAATTTTTATTATAAATTAACACTTTTGCTATATGTCACAAAATATTTTATTTAAAGCATAAGAATATAAAAAGAATGTTTCTCAACCACTCAGAAAGCAAATAACTGCTTCTCCTAGTTGAAAGAGAGACCAAATATTATTTTCATATTGATTCTTTTTTATCATACTCAGGAAGCATCTGGTCAAAAGGTATTACAAACAATGTGTTTCCTATAATTAATTATTCTCTTAGTAAACCTACTTTTAAAATATTATTTTACTTCCAGTGAATAACTTCTAAACTATTTATTTGATGTTTCCAACACACAAAAAGGCTTGAATATTTATGCAACTGATTTCGTCATTTTATCTTTTTTAATTATTTCCCATTTGGTCATATGAATACTCAAAACAGGTGGAATGATCTGTAACTCAGAATTTGGCATGCCAAGTAAGAAATGTAAAATTTTGAAGACTTTTAACAGTATAGGGCAATTTTTATTCTAGTATTTAGGGAGTGAGCTATATAATATCCATTAATTTTAAAGAGAGTAGTGTAGCTAAAATTCATAAAGCTGTAACATACCCTTTTGGAGATTTCCACAATGTATTAGCACAAAGTTGTATGGCACAGATGTTTAATTGGTGATAGGTGAGAGGCATTAGCACCAAAGAATAAAAATCAATTACTTGCAAAGTTATGAAGGACTGGAAAATAAAATAGTTGTGTTAAATTTCACGTGGATGTGAAACTCTTTAACAAAACAATCATGATTTAGCTCAGCAGCGTAAGTGCCTGCCTGGCACGTGTGAGGTTGTGAGTTTGAGTCCCGGTAGGAAAAAAAAAAAGATAATCAGAATCACTTGGTGGATTTGGTATAGTTATTTTTTTTCCTTTCATAGCATATTTTCAGGGAAACACAAAAAGACCATTGCCAGCATTTTGACTACTTTGTGATGCTATTTTCATAGTAATTCATTTTAGTTTCAATAAATCTTATGGATCTAAAAAGTATTCCAATCATTGCCATACCTCAGTCTTAGGTAAGTAAATGCACATTTTTTCTCATCTCTCTGTTAACACTAAGATAGTCCCAGTAGTACTAGGAATGTTCTCCAAGAAATTTGAATGAACTGTTACTTTTTTTTATAGTGTTCAGTGATCAGTGATTTAACAAAGGTACAGTATTACCTTGCTTTTGTTGCAAATAGACTAATATACCAAAGCTGCCTAATGTTCCATAATTTTTTAGCAAGCACTGTAAAGAAAAAGAGGCATTTCACCTTCAGTGAGTAATAGGTCATGGAATTGTTCCTTGTATTCCTAACCCAACAAATACATATCATCTGCTGTTTCCATGAGGGTTTATATCCTATGCCCTTTTGCAAAATAGAAATAAGTTATATGGTAGTGATTTTATTGCTTCTAACTTTGTTATGTATACTGTCATATGATGAGCAGGGTAGAAACTGCAGTGTAAGAATTTACATGTTATTGCTTTATTTGCCTCATTTGTCTAAGCAGTTATACATTTGGTTTAATAATGATAAAATCATCAGTGTTTTAGTATTTTAAGACACATACTTGGAGGATGTACAGTGTATACTGGGAATGTGAATTATTACCTGTAGTTCAAAATTTACTTTGTCATTCAAATGCCTGTTCTTCTACTTTGGATTTTTGTAAAATATAGAATGTGCAGTTTAAAAGCCTCAATAGTAATGTGTGAAAGATAGGAATAAAATACTTCCAAATACTATTCTTTGGCCTTTTGTTTACTCATTTTCTCCCATTTTGAGATATATGAGTTAATTAACACCTGTTAGTTTCTCTGGTTAGTCTGACTTCTGTGGCAGTGACCCACTCTAAAACCTAGAAGGGTAGAATAAAAATGATTTTTCCTCTTCACATAAATATTTTTAAAATATTGGTATCTTGTTAAAAGTCACATAGTATATGATAAGCTATTTTTCATTTGAGCTTTTATTTTATGATTTAAGAGTTTAGCAATGTATACACTTAACTGATTATAAG
This sequence comes from Dasyprocta punctata, assembly GCA_004363535.1. Taxonomy (NCBI): domain Eukaryota; kingdom Metazoa; phylum Chordata; class Mammalia; order Rodentia; family Dasyproctidae; genus Dasyprocta; species Dasyprocta punctata. The sequence goes on from RJWM01006503.1 coordinate 24,891, forward strand.
AGAAAGAATGAATAATGTTTGGCAACTGAGTATTCTTTAAGTCCTATTTGTCTTTTTCTATTCTGTTTGTTACACTTCCCTGATCAAAAAACTCACCCAGAGAGTCTGTTAAACATATGCATTGCTGTTATTCAACCCAAGCAAGTCTGACTTAGAAGGTTTTAAGTGGGACCTGGAGACTACAAGTTTAATAATTAGCATCTTTTGATAGTCTGTTTTATGGGGCCCCTGATTATGAATTCTTAATCACAAATTCAGAAATTTCACTATTGGGAATAACTATAAACATATATATATAATAAATGAACTCCAAAATATATGAAGCAAAAATTGACAGAAATGAAGAGAGGAAAAAAATTCAACAAAATATTCACAATCTCATGGTGGTTAGAACACCTATGTACAAAATATAGCAATTAAACAAAAACAGAAGAACTGAAGACCTTTACTAAAGTAGACTTACATCTATAGAATATTGTTATGAAAAAAGTATTAGCAAAAAAGAGATTCTTCTCAACCTCAATAAAACGTTTTCCAGCAATGTTGATGTAGTAGGACACAACCCGAGTCTCAGTATCAGAACTGAAAAGCAATAGGATATGTTTTGCAACTATTCTACTTGACCTTTGCAGCACAATGATAGCTAAACATGATGCATAAATAATTAAGCATGCTGTATCCTGTTGAAACTCTATTTATAAAAGTGATCAGAGGCCAAATGTGCAACATAGATTATAGTTTACTGATACCTAGTTTAGGCAAAAACATTGAAAACTCACTTTACGGAATGTAATGACCAACTATTAATATTTGTCACTTATTACTACTTTTCTAGCTTCCTAACTTACCTAGCTTCAAATCTTCAACTTCATGCCCCTAAAACTGACCCTAGATATCAGCAAACTATTACTCATGAGCTAAATCTGGTTGTTATTTTTCTATATCTTGGCAGGATTAGAGGAAAATTTTAGGATGGGCAAATTTGCTTTGTGTTTAGAGGGAAGAAAACAAATAAATGTACAGGGAGAGAGATTAGAACAGGAAAAAATTATATATATGAATATATATATATATATATATATATATATATATATATAATTGCTAAGCAATCCCCAGAGATGTAGGAAACTGTATGACTTAAGGCTCTTTATATAGGAAGATATCTAAATGAAGCAAAATAAGAAAAAATAAAAAATATAAATATATTGAGTTCACAGTTCCTAATTATGAAAGAAATTCAGATTGCATGAATAAACAAAACAGAAGCAAAATACTAATAATCAAAAATATCGGCAAGAGAAATGGGACTAAAATATAATCAGAATAAGAATCAGGTACAAAATAACTAAGCCTGTTACCTTTCAGTTTCTAATCAGTTCATACCTCATAAAAAAACCTGTAGTAGTTTTTAAAGTAACAAAATGTGTTCTTATTCACAGTAAAACAAAGGAAAAAATAACTACTTGCCTCAGTCTTTACAAATCACTTCACTATTACCATCCCAGGTTGCACCAAGGTAAGAAGCAAAAGTGCAAGTGATTAAAAGTAGCCATAAATGAATGACTTTGTTTAGTTTAACTAGGGGACCCAGATACATTAAATAATGGACAAGTGTTAAATGAGTTGAAACCAAGAAACTAAGTCATTTTAGGTAACATTATGAAAGAAAAGTCATATGAGATGCAGTATAAATCAAGTGTGGGAAGATGGAGACAACCTTTCAGATTATGGCCTGGTTTCACAAAGCTTTTTCGAATCCTATGCATTCTGAATAACTTGAAACTTCAGAAAAGGGGAGTTACATTAAACCTTTTAAATTCGTTGAGATCTAATAAATGATTTTTTACCAAAAGAATATCAAATGACCAATGCACTCTTTTTCTCTGACAGTTTTAAGTCTCCACAGACAAGATACAAATAGCAAAAAGACACATTTGTAGGGATCAGAATTCAAAAAATCAACGTCAACTACAAACTCTAGAGAAATGACTGTCTTTCTTTATGCTAGAACCTCACAACAAGGACATATAAAGTCAAGGGTGGGTTAGATTTCAAAGACTCTTTGTCACTACCATTCAAATACCTTGATCAAGCATTTCCATTCAGGATGTACCCTATGCTTCTACATACAGACTCTGGTGGATCTGTTTATTCATAGCATCCAAGGCTTGGCTAGATTGATTATATTGGTTATCTTGCCACATAATAATCAAACCTGTGTAAATTATCTTAGCAAATGTACAGAAGTCATTGCAGAATTTTGTAAATTTCATCCCATATTTAGCTAAATATGCAGAATTACTCAGACTGTCCTCCTTTGTTCTGTGCTAATCTAAGTTTCATTCTGAAATAAGGGAAGTTGAATTTACAGGCTTTAGGTGATGGGAAAAAGCAGTTTCAAAACTTATTTAAAAGCTAAAACTCTTCACTCTATCATTTCTTATTCAGAATAATTTTGAACTCTTAGGAAAATTGTTTTTCTAATACTCATATATACTGCTTATATAAATCTTTGGACTAAAATCACACTCCATCTTGCTCAATGTGTGCAATTTTACTGTAAGCTTCTTTATTCCAAAAGTGATCTAAGTTTTCATATATGCGGGGGAGTGTAGGAGTGTGTAATAACTCAAGCATGGGAAGATGGTGACAGCTTTTCAAGTTTGTATAAGCATATATATATATATATATATATATATATATATATGCAAAATACATTATTTATGAGTTTGGATTGACAAAGAATGCAACCCTCATAGACACTAATTGCAATCTCACAATAGTTAAGAAAGAATTCATTTTATCTTTCAAATAGTTCTGTAACTTAGATTTTAAAATGCGTTCTGAAATCTCTTAGACCAGGAGAAGGTGCAATACATCAACCAGGAAATGTCTTCATAGTAATGTTCCATTTCAATATATCACTGGTACAATGATTCTTTAATAATATACTCCAAGTGTCACATATTAACCGATCACCATGGAGCAGAGAACTCACTTTATTTATTAGTGCTATCTATCATTGCAGAGTCATCAACTGTCACTCAGGGTCACAAATTCATAGGAGAGATTCTGCATCATTGTCATTATGATAAGCAATTTCCTTACCGTCAAATTGAATAAAACAGAATTTTCCATGTGGACTCTCAAAGGGTAAATGTATCAGTTTTTACAGGGAGGTAAAATCATTTATGTTGTCAAAAATCATGCAGAAATTTTAATACCAATTTCACTTGAAAATGTATTCACACAATATAAGACTTTTTGGACTCCATTGCATATTTGATTATGAGTCATGATTTGCTTATTTCTTAATGACATAGGTTATTATTCTTATTTTTTTGACTAGAGATATTTTATATGCTCTGCAAAATGACACAGTTTTCTTAAATTTCTCCACTTCTTTTTCCTACCTAAAAATATAACACATTTTTCTTCTAATCTTAAAACTGAGAAGCCTATACAGGAAAACTCATTTGATTTATGATATTTGCCCAATAGCTTCTCCCTATTATTTATTTACATTATTTCTGCATCACTTTTTCCAAAGGGCCAGTTTTCATTTTATATAATCCCATAAAAACTTGCCTTAGGGAGTAAAGGAAAAATTCCTATATTTCAATCTCCCATTGAGAGGTTATTTTATGATATTTTTGTTGCCTCCTATTGAAACCAAAAAAATTATTCTTATTTTATCATAGATTCCTTGGAGAGGATGTGTACTCAAAGAAATGATTGAAAGAAATCATTCAAGTAAAGAATCTTAAATCTTGAAAAAAAAGCACATTCATTATCCTAAAAATTAAATTTTTCATGATAACAAATCCATCCTGGATTAAAATATATATTAAAACTGTACCAATGAGAGTAATAATGATGAAGGAGATACTGTATTTTAATTGTGTGAAATTAGTAATTATGAAACAATAATTTATTGCACTGACATTCAGTGTGACTTTGTGAAATGCTTGTCCATGTATTTACAGTTGCAAGGCACCAGTGAAAGAGTGACATTTTCTTTTTCCCACCCACACCCAATAGAAGTGTTCTTAGACTGCCATGTAATTATTTTAAGGCCTTGAAAATTCGTGTGTTCACATGAAAAATATTCTTATTGTACTAAATGTAAAATTACATAATTGCATTTATATTAATTCCCCCAATTTATGGGGCACAGCAATTTCCAGAGCTTATAGTGGGCTGGAAATTTTTGCTTCTACCAGGCAGAAAAAAGATAATTTACAGCACTGGAATCAAGAGATGAAATTCTCAGAAAGAAGTTGTCTGAGTCAGCTTGAGTGTGTCTACATTAAAAAATAAACTTAATAAAACAAACCCCTCTTAGTTGCTTTTTTCTCCTTGCTGAGACAAAATACCAGACACCCAAGGTTAAATGTGGAAATGTTTATCCATCTCACAGTTTGCAGAAGTTTTAGTCCATCATCAGCTGACTCCGAGGCACAATGGCAGCAGGGGGACCACTGTTCATGGTAGTGGAAGACACCAAAAACAGAAGACAGGAGTGAAGAGCAAGTCTTTTTATGTCCCTTATATTATATTCAGGGTACCCACCTTAGGATGGGTGTAGCACTTGCACCCTTAGTCTTAATTGATTAGACCATAAATCAATCACAACTCTAGATTCAGCCATCTCTGAAAAGCATGATTCTCATGAACACATGAGGGTTTGGGGAGACATTCAGGCACAAACCATAACAAAATCTCTCAGGTATTGTGGTGGTTAATTGATCAAATGTCAACTTGAATAGGGAATACCCAGCTGGAATAAGTCAGCATGACTCTGACATGGAAGACTAACTTTAAGGAGGATTGTTGTCAGAATGGTATAAAAGGAGAATAGAAGGGAAGGATTTTAGCTGTTCTTCCTTGGAGGATTTTCGTTGTGGCTGAATTTCCTCAGAGGAACTCTGGCTATTCTCTTTAGGGGAGCTCCAGTCTCCACCTCATCTTGGGCAACATCTCCTGACTTTTGAGGTAGATTCTTTAGCTTCTAGCACCAGCCATTCAGCCTACCAGTGTAGACTCTTTAGCTTCTAGCACCGAAGCTTCAACCTCCTGGGACTGACACATTGGTCTTTCTTCATGGATCCTTTGGCCTCCTGATGTGTTCTTGTATGGGACATTGCTATGGACTCTAGGCCTTCTGTCGAATCCTTCAGATCTATGGAGCATGGACAAATTTTTTGTACTCTTCTACATTTGACTCTGTGGGCGGTCCTTGTAGGCTAATCTTGTAAATTGTTGCATTCTTTCATGAAATCTGATTCAAATCATGAGCAGTCTTTTGAGAAACCTTGCTCCAGCCCTCCCAGCTCTTGTAAACACTGGCTAGTACAAATTTTAACTCATGGATTATGTCCTAGATGAGAACTAGCAACAAAAAAAACACAACAAAATTAAACAAATAACAATATGAACATCACTCTGTCTAAACTCCAAACAAAAATTAGAAGCCAGGTGAAAAAATAGCAAGAGAACATGACAATAATCAGAAGATAATTGATAGAAGTGTATACAGAAACAGTAAGTGGCAACTTTATTACATAAAGTCACTAATATTCAAATCAAGTATATCCTATTCATTCAAGAATATAAAAGGAAGTAAAAAATATATCAAGAAAAAAATTTAAATGGAAATTTTGGAAATGAAAAATATATCTAAAAATATTGGTTTCAGTCCTAAACTAGGATTAAAAGAAGAATACTCCAGGAGGAAAGATGCATAAACACAGTACAGAGAAAAAATTCTTTAAAACATTAATGGAATATAATATATCAACAGTGAAATAGAAAAAATACTAGCAACCTGGCAATGGTATTGGAAGTCTCAGTAGAGTTTACAAACATGTCTAGAGATATAACGAGTATATTATTTTCTAAATTTGATGGAAATTATAAACCTGCAACTATAAGATGATCAATGAAACAGGAACAAAATAACAGAACACTCACAAAGAAGATGATGCTTAAATTATTGAAAAAAAGTGACAAGCATAAAAATTAACAGCAGTACAAGGAAATAATGGCATAATGCAACCAAAACAAAGATAAAAAGAGCAACAAGTATTTATCAGAAATCACACAAATCAAAGGAAAATGCAAAATATCTAAAAAGTTCTGTTTGTGGGTAGAGAGGTATGTTATAACTATTTTTTCCAGCAAAACTATTTTTAAACTTTAAGCAAGTGCTTGGAACATAGATAAGTGGTAGAGCACTTACATAGCATGTGTAAGGCCCCCAGCTGGGGAAGACAGAGAGAAAGGGCAGAGAGAGAGGAAGAGAGAGAGACAGAGAGAAAGAGAGAGGGTACAAAAAGGGAAGCAGGAGGAATTGGAAGAGGAAGAGGAAGATGAGGAGGGAAGGAAAGAAGGAAGGAGGGATTATTAAAATAAAATGAAAACTTTATCAATCAAATTCCAGGAAACCAATGTCAGCAGACAAATGCTGTATTTCTTAAGAAAGAAAAAATAATAATAATGCCACATGAAAACTTTGGTTTGCTCCAAAGAAATAAGAGTGTTGGATATGTCTATGTGGGCAAACACATCATTTTGAGAAGTTTAAAATTATAATTATTTAAAATAGTAACAATTATGTTATTTATCACATACGAAAAAACATAATGATATAGCATGATTAGAAAGAAATAAAATTATATAATATAAAGATCTGCAATCTTAGAAATAAATGTTATGTCTTAATGTGTTATACTTTGTAAATATGTTTAGTTTTTATTTGTGGCTTTTACCTTCAGAAATATGCTATGATCCTAAAGTCTTTAGGGAATTACTTGAGGTATTTATTCATAGAGATAATTATTTACATAAATATCAAGCATAACTGTATCTGGTATAGTTGCTTTTTGAGAAAACACCTGCACCAGTAGCACTTTATGATTCTGATGTTATGCCTAGCCTAGATGCTGACACTGACCCTTCCAATGTCCCCAATATTTGCCCCACATGCAGAAAAGTTACCTTGCAAATGATACTCATCTAGTGTTAAGGTTAATGATAAAGTTTACCATTTCCAATGTTTATAGAGTTAAATTTTTATCTGCCATACGTCTAGAAATACTTCTATGTTAAGAGTTTAGCACTCTAACATTTTTGCCATGCTGTCTTAAAGATTCATACTAAAGGACAAAAGTCAGGTGAAATAGTAAAAGATTGCTATCATTATTCAATTTTAGGGAACATTACCTTAGACCAAGTGATAATATAGCAAGTACAGTTTTCCTATATTTTTTTTCTTTCTCCACCAAAACTTACCATTGAAAATACGTGGTTCTTAAATCAAGCAAATTCCATTAAATGTTAATTCTCCAATTTCTATTACTTCTGACATTTTACCTAATTTGCTTCTACTTTCCCTCATTCAAATGAGACATGCTGTACGGTATTTAAGCTTGGGTGTCTGACTTATTTCATTCAATATTATATTTTCTAGGTGCATACATTTTCCTAAATATGTCTAAATTATGTCAGTCTTTGTATATGGGTAGTATTCCATTATATATAAATAGCACATTTTCTTCATTCAATTATCTGTTGATGGGTATACAGGTTTCTTTCAGGATTTAGCCACTACTAATTGTGCTGTTATAAACATTGGTATGCAAGTATTAAAATAATCACAAGTTACGTGTTCTAAAAATAATAAAAATAATTTAAAAATTCATGCTTAGATAGGAAAAATCAAAGCATATTTTGAGCTTCTGTTTGGGGTATGTGTAGGCTTAGATGCCTCCTATTATATGAACAAGTGGAATAAAGGAAACATTTTTCTTCTACTTTCAACACACTTGCAGGCTCCTAACTACTGAGTGTTATAACAAAATGTAATCAATAAGCATTTTCCAAGTGGTCTGTTGTCACTTATGAACCTCACCAAGAAATGACTGTAGTTTGACTATTTCTTAATTCTCAGAAGAGACAAGAAAAATAAAAAAGTATGTTTCTTGTAATTTTATAACTATGAGTGAATTCAAAAAAAAAGAAGCAACTAAATGAGACAATGAATACAACTTTTTTATTTGCTTTATGGTAATTGTAGAAGAATAAGTGTCATCTTTTATTTTGTATATGTGTTTATTTGGTTTAATTTTAATTTATTTAAAAAATTGAATCATGGCAGAGAACTTTCTCTGCTTTTGCATAAATTTCATCAAAATGAAAAATAAACTTTAAACATCTTCTATAGTCTTTAAACTCAATTTATGAAAGGAATTTGGACAGCACCATTCAAGGATCCACTCAGAACATTTTATTTGGAATCTTAGATACAAGTGAAAGTTTTATAACCAATGTACTAAAATGTTTCATGGCTATATACCTGGAAGCAGAGAAATATATCAAAATAGTCCCTCAGTATCCTTTCTGTATCCAACATACAACCATTCTAATCTAATGCACCAATTCATTACACCATCCTTGCTACAGTTCATGCCTAACTGGCAAGTGTCTTTTACATGTACATCTTTTGGAAAAAAAAGAAAAAAGAAAGAAGAAGAACAATTTTAAGTAGGCCAGTCCTTTTTCTCCTTGGAAAGACAGTATATATCACGACAAAGAATATAAACATTGACTCAGATAGATAAGGATATTGATCACAGACTTAAGTTTGGCTTTATGTCATCTATGTTTTCCCTGTAGATTTCTTTCATGAATTAGGGGCAGTAATGTCTATATTGAAGAATGCTTCCAAGAACAAATAATTTATTCATTGATCTCCTTTCTATCACCATGACAAAAGAGTTAACCGTAGAAAGCTAACTGCAAGAGAAGAAATATTTAATTTTGCTCCTGTTTCAGGGATTTCTGTCCATGGTCACATAGTTCCATCACTTTGAGTCTATGACAAGGCAGTACATCATGGCAAAAGTGTACGGTAAGGGGAAAAAAAAATTTACCTTAAATTGACCAGGGAACAAAAAGAAGGAACCAGCGTTCCTATATCTTCTTCAGCATACTCTCAATGACCTAAATTCCTCTACATATGTCACAACCTAAACCTTCTACCATCTTCCAATGTTGCCACAGGCTGGTAGTCAGTCCTTTAGTGAAAGTTTTAGGGGGGCATTTAAGGTCCAAACCATGATAACGTGGTTTATATGAAATCATTTATCCTGATAATTGTAAAATAAGTAGCTTTCTTCTAGTTGTTTTTACTTTTTTAATATTGAAAATGCAAACCTAGTGTTTTGAAGTGTTACATTCCAACAACTGTAATATTTTTTATCATAGTCCTGGTCTAAGTATTAGCTTCCACAGATCACTGCAGTTTACTTGTAAGTTAGTTAGGGATCTCCAGAGAAACAGAATCAATACAATATATGTGAATAATTATGCAAAGGTAGGCTCACAAGATCAAAGACAGAAGAGTCCACCATTGCTATCTGCACCCTGGAGAGTTGGAGGATCTAATAACTGTTTAGTCAATAATATAGAAGCCACAAAACACGTGGAGTTAAGGATGTAATGACTGTCAAAGTTCAAAGGCTGGGGAGTTCACTGTAGAGCACTGGTGTAAATCTGAGTTATAATCTTACTAAACTGGAGAGCCATGTCCAAAGGCAAGGATGGAGACTGGAGTTCTTCCAAAAAGAGAGTATTTCCTTCTTTCTTTCCTCTTTATTCTGTCCAGTGTACAAGTCTTTTTTGTTTTTTGGTGAAATCCACTTCTAGGTTGTGTCCCCCCCCCACTTTGCTGGCCTACATGCCAGTCAGTCACAGACACACCTAGAAGTTTGCCAGTCTGCTTGGGTGTTACAATAATTCATTCCGCAGAACGGAAGACCATTGTTTTCCTTTGAGTAACGTTTAGTCATCTAAATTCATTCCATAACTGAAATATTATAATGCAGATTTAACGTTTCTTATGTACTGATATAAAAACAATTAACATTATGCTACAAAGAAAACAGATATGTGCTTAATATATGCACACACATATTAACGAAATAGGAAAGGAATACTCGTGACAATTATAATCCCTTTTTATGTAACCGATTACACAGTCATAGCTGGCATTTATAACAACCTTTTACTGTCCATTCTCTCTTTCCTTGACTTTCAGCAAGAACTTCAGCAGGTCTTCATTCTTTTTTTTTCTTTTTTACATTCATTTACATCTTTTGGTGGAATTTTAATTTTCATTGGCATATATTTGGAATGCATAATTATTATGCTTTTCATGGTGAGTTAGCACATGCACTTCAAAACCATAATTGTAAGTAAAATAAGACACACAAACATAAATGTTATATGGCTTCTTTTATTTGAAAAACCAAAAATGCAGCATAAATGAATAGTAAAATAAAAAGTAGATAATAAGAAATAAGGAGACAGGTTTTTGACAAGGGCGTTAGTTCTTTACCTGACAGAGTGATCCATACCTTCATTCTTGGAGGTTCTGAGCCATTTGTCATCCTACCTAGATTAGGTTGTTGTAATTTCCCATTAACTTAATAATAGGTCATCTTAATGTTAGGATACCCCTAAGGTATCTCCTACACTCCAAATATATTTTACCTTAACTCTATTATGGAGTAGTAGTCCAATTCAATTTCCCTTTGTTAGTCTAGATCAATCACTGCAGCCTACACCATAACTCCTTTTACAGATTGTTGGCTCAAATGGTCGTAGGTGGGGCTTTTTCAGAGGTGACAGGATCTAGAGTGTGATACTGGAATTGATTCTTGGTGTAGTGCTAGGATCAAGAGCACTAGGATTTAGGGTATGAGTGCTACCCACCCTGATTAGCCTGGATAAGATAAAAGGGACAGAAAGGAATTGTTAAGGTCCATTGGTTGGTTGCTTTTGCAGTCTTTTGTTTGCTGTGAACTGGTTCTACCCTGCAGTACTCCTCTGCCAAGTCACCATCCTGTGGAGTCAGCCAATTACGGCCTGAAACCTTTACAAACTGTGAGATAAGTAAACCTTTCCCCCTTTAACTTTGGGTGTCAGATATTTTATCTCAGCAAAGAGAGAAAAGTCACTAAGACATTCACCATGTGTGTTCTTGACACCTTTGTTGAAAATCAGCTGACTGTGAATTTACTGTATGCCCCAGTGAAGTCACAGTTTAGAGGTCATGGTCTCAGTTATTCAGGGAGTTTTCCTTAGAACTTAAACAATAATTGTTCATGGAAATCCCTGACATTTTGTGGAAACCACAAATATCCTCCAAAATTATTTTTTCATGGCAGGTTTGCAAATAACCAATCTGAAAGTGTTATTTATTTCTCCTTGCTGAGGAATAGCTGTTCCTCGGTAACTCATCTCTCACAGATGCACCATCCTTACTGCCTCAGAACAGGTTTCTGTACCATATGTAGCTATCTCCATTGTTCTTGGTTTTGTTCTTCTTAAAGCCCTTAAGATACCTAAAATATTGCCAAAATGCCATGCACCTTTGCTAAGCCTTTGTTAATTCAGTATTTTATTTTATTAAGTTAAATAACTGCAGGAGACATAGCATATCTAGGGTTTACACTATAAAAATAGGCATTTTTCTGACAACGTCTAAGATGTGTGGTCTTTCACAATTTGTAGGTACTCTCGGAATGCTTAGAGAAGCATTTCTGCAAGTTCAGGTTTTCTCCCAAGTTCAGACACTCTGAGCACACCAACCATGGATGAAGCTGGCCTGGTTACTGTTCAAACTAGTGGCAGAACATGGCGTTCACGTGGTTTTGGTTTTTGAAACATGCAAAATTCAAGATTTATGGCATCATGGAAGGTTGCACACAGATTTCAGAGAAGGCCTGAGAGACCAGGAAAAAATGTATGATATGGTCACAGTCCCTGCCCAGTTCCAGTGAAAGCATGATGCTTGAAGTCATGAGTGAGTTTGAAATTGCAGTGAAGAATCCAGAGTGTTGGTCATGCAAGGAATGTGGAATATACGCCAAGGAAAACTACGCATAGCAAGTGGATCTTGCCCAAGAGAAAGGTCATGTGAGCTGCAACCAGGAAGGCCATAGACGCAGACCTGCCCAAGCCCTTAGAAGCTAACATTCATAGCAATCTGCCATGATTTCTGAAAATGAAGCTACAGTATTTAGCATTTTCTTTGCTGAGTTTTACTCCTGTTTTGCCCAATTCATTTCTGTACCCCTAAATGTTCCATTTTGAAATGAAATGTTTACTCTGTGACACTCTATACTGAAATAATTTGTTTATTTTTTAATTTTTGCAGAGACTTATGGGTGATTTTGCCTTGTGTCTTAGAGAAGACCGCACTTGAATTTGTCAGCATCACTGAATCTGTTAAAGTTTTGGTGTTTCTTACAGTTGTACTAAGTATATTTTCATTAATGTGGTGGACATAGAACTTTTGGGCATCAGGGTTGGAATATTATGGTTTAGATGCAAAATGTCTCAAAATTTTCATGTTCAGGAATGGGGCTTTTGTATAGAGATTGGAGTCATAGGTGTGCTGTACTTGCCAGTGGATTAATCGAGTGATGAGTTCATTGCTAAATATTCTGTTGTGAGGTGAGGCCTTACCAAAGGAGTTGGATCACTACTGACATTATTTGGAAGGTTATATTCTTGTCTCCTCTCCTCCTACTTCTCTTTCTGCTTCCTGGTTGCCATACGTTGAGAATATTTTCCTCTCCATGCCCTTCAGTCATTCTTTTTATGTCTTGAGCCAGTCAACTATGGACTGAGCCATTGGAAACTGTAAGCCAAATGAACTTCTTTAAACTGTGTCAAGCATTTCATCTCAGTGATGGATTTATGACTCATACACCCAAATACCACATTTTACAATTTTGTGTATTGAGAAACAGAAAATTATAATGATTTGGCCAAAAAGTTTGTGTACAGCCATTATTTTGAAATTCTTCAAATATTTTTTCTCCGTATTTACCTTTTATCGATCTTAGTCAAACATCCATTCTTTATAACATTCCACTATCATAAATAATCTACCCAGAGTTTAATAATTTTAGTTAGAAGCAATGCAACACATGCACACACACATCGACATAAAAATACATATAACTAAAACAGCAACACCAAGGAACTTAATTTGTGATCAGCAAAGCACTCTATTTTTTTCTTTTCTTGCCTTTTCATACTTTTTCTTTCCTTTTAACTTATTTTATCCAAGAAAATACTACTCTTTTGTATTAATTTTACATAATAAGCTAATACTTTTTTAAAGTATATTGTTCTTCATTTAATTGTGAAATCAATTTAGTAAGACTCGATAACTTTAAAATGTGGACTACAGTATTTGTGTCTTGTGTGTGTGTGTGCGTGTGTGTATGTGTGTTAGTTCAAAACAAAATACATATTTTGGAAATACATAACAATATTTTGAAAAGTCACAACACCAGTGCATTATGAAAAGGTTTGTGCTAATATTGTTTGGACAAGATATAATGCCTATATCTTGTATTCTGACTACTATGAAGACAACAATATGCAATATATTAATTTTTTGGCATCCTAATATGTTTATTTAACAGTATTCACTACAAGAATGAAGTATTATCATTGTCTTAATGTATTATTATTGTAACTCTTCTACTAATCTTCTTTTGAAACTGCATTTTATTGTTTTTATTTTTTTCTCTTTAAATTAAAAAAGAAAATCCATTCAAAAATTTGTATCCATATTTCTCATTTTCTTACTAAGTGGGTTTTAATGTTTATTTTAACTAATCAGTTTAGAAGTTAAATAACTTGTTGCAAAAAATATAACCTCCAAGAAGAAAATATGATTTCCTGCATAATTAATCCAATCTGACTACTCTCAGTCTAAGCTATGAGTATATACTAATCTAATAATAAAACAACATGTTCAGTGCTGAAGGGCACACATTACGTTATAGTTGTTCATTTTCAATATCTAAGTAAAGATCAATTAACAACTAAAACACATGTATAAATAATGAATGAAGTTGTCATAAATTTTAATTCTTTATGGAATTTACTCTATGAAATATTTAAATTAATACAACTTGATATAAATATGGTAATGTTCTTTCATACCATACCCTGATAAATGTGAGGATATTACTTATACTGCAAGAATTTTAAATTGTGCAGATATAGCTGATATATAAGTACATACATATTTATATTAATATACACACATTTGTTCATATCTTATGTACAACAATATGTAATATGAAAAACAAAAATTTTAAATCATCAGAATATGCTTAATATTTTCTGGAAGGACATACTTTAATCACAAATTTTTTTCATTTTAATCTGTAACTAAAGCTGGCAGGAAGAGATAGCAATTCACTAACACACTGATCAATTTAAGATATTAGATTAGAAAGTTAAAATACACTTCAGAAGTCTTTCAGATGAAACAGATTTGCGTTGGAAAATAACCAGTGTAAAGAGAAACCAATTTATATATCTAAAATTAATATGAAATGCAATTTGACTGAGAAGACACAGAGAATTTGGAAGGTAATAAATTTGATTTAAAATCATAATGACAACAGAAGTTTGATTACTAATGTAAAAATAAATCAATAAATACTCAATCATTAAATTAATGCCATGAACTAAAATATCACCTTTTTCACTTGTAACTCCAAGTAATACTGTTTATAAAATGATCCATTTTCAAAGAAAGAATTTATCAAGTAATAACTACACTGGTCTTCAGTTAGATTATGGCAATTTCTGTGTGACTATTTTTTTCATTCTAAAAGAGAGATAACTTATTGAAATCAGTGTTCTGTTTGGTTGTTCAAAAGTTGTGTGATTTTTTTCCGTGACAGATGCAAAAAATTCAAATTTGAAAATACTCAGAGTGCAATGCACATTTCTGAAAAGAAAATAGACTCCAGACTGATAGGTTTGAGAGTGATTTGTTTCATAGGTGACATCAGGGAAATACATTGTTAACCAAACTTTTAATAAATTTTTGCTGGTTCAATGCTCCTATAAAACTGCAATATTTTTCTTCATTGAGTAGATCAATATACTAAGACAGAAATGAGAGCAATAAGTTACATAGGGCCTAAGAAAGGCTGGAAGCAACCCAGGATAATCTGAGAGAAATTCCTCTGAAAACCATAAGATTTTTGCACAGGATAGCACAGAGGCTGTGAAGGCAGAACGTTTGGTAACAGCAACGTAAGAGACTACTCCAAGGCTTTGAGACAGCCACTGGGTGAAATCTATCAGTCCTCTGATGGTTGGCAACAAGAAAAAAAAATTGAAAAGTCTATTCTAACATGCAGAATGCCTCTGGAGGAATAAGCAAACAAATATAAATTCTCTTTAACCCAAATATCTGGCAGGCAGGCAAGCAAGGTGGGCAGGGGACTACAATCTTAAAAGCTAACTTCATACTTGGTTATGAAGTTAAAATTTCTTACAACCTGCTATAGTCAGATTCTGAACTTTTGTGAGGGAAAGCTCACAATCACGCTCTCAAATTATTTGAAGTCAGTGATATATACAATACAACAAAAGCCTCAGCAAAATGCAGACCCAGTTCTATGGTTTATCTCCCTTATGGAATCTTATAACTAGTATGCTATAGTCTTGTAAATATTAGTAATTTTACTGTGCACTACTTTTTTTTTTTTTTTTTTTTGGTGATACATAAGATTCACATTAGGGCCTTGTACATGCTGGTTAAATTACTACCACAGCTTCTTTTTAAATTTCTAAATTGGCCTTAAACTTAGGCTCCCAAAACACTGAAGATCTGAAATTACATGCATGTGTCAGAACACCTGGCAGAAAATCTGTTTCTTCACTTTCTCTCTACGTACCTTCTCTTTTTTCTTCCTAATTTACTTCCCTTCTGTTTGTCTTCCTTCCTTCTTTCCTTCTTTTTTCATACTGAGGATTTAATGTAGGGTCTCATACATGATATACAAATACTCTCTGAGAAAAATCTCCACTTCTTTTATTTTCTACACAATGATTGACATACACTGAAATCTCTTAGGCATGATAAAAAAAAGAAACAAAGAAATATTGTTTTTGTTTTTGAAGAATCATTCTATGAAGTCAATCTAGAAATGGCTCCGTATTTGAATTCTTGGAGATAAGTAGTGACAGGGACACATGTTCACTGAATCAAAGAGAAAAAACTATGTGAAGAAATAAAAAAAGACACAATAAGTATAAAGGCAAACTAAGAGTGCCTCTTAGAAATAAAAATAAGTGCTGTTAGAGATTAGAAAATTCTTTGATTCACTTATCCGCAGCCTGGAAAAACAGAAAAAGTCAGTGAAACATAGGACTATAAAAATAAGTCAGATTGAGTTAGAAAGATGTAGGAGTGAACATACAAATACAAAATTATTCAAATGTTTTGAATATTTAAGGTTACTACAAGATAATATTAAATGTAACTATGTTTACATTTTAAAAGAAGAAAAAAAAATACACATTTGAGAGGATGGTGGATGGGAGTTTTCCAAAATTGGTGAAAAACATTAAATTGAACATCTAAGAAGACAAAAGAAGGATAAGAATGAATAGACTAACTTTTCAATAATTTTTATAAATCATTGGATAATCATTATATTACTGTAGAATACCTGCACACTCCAGCTGTGAAGGAAATCTATAACCATTTGCAAGATATTTTTTTAAGTGACATTCCAAGTTGTATTCAAATACAGTAATGGGGCACAGCTGCAAAACAGGGCGAACTCCCTTAGAGTGACTAAAGGATACAAGAGGTACCCAGCTTTGCTAAGGTACAGGCATTTAAAAGATTAAAATACTGAAATAGTACCAGCAATTCTCAATGCAAATCCCAGGGTAATGGCTCATCTGCTTCTGGAGGATTAGGTATGAAATTTAATCCCTCGAAGAAAAAGATCCATTGTTTCTCTGTACGAAAAGTATAAGCAAAAGCCTTTTAACCCATGAGGCAGGATCAAGAAAACCTTTTGGGTTAATGACATTGCATGACTTTAAAGGAGAGTGCTGCTGCCACTGAGTCAAAGATAAGAAAGAGTTTATCAAACAAGATCTTCCATGTATACAAGAGAGAATGTGGTTACTATGAGAAAGGGGAGAAATACAATTTTGAAGTTACATCTCTAAGGTCAAGATATTCTGGCCCTACTCAAAAGTCCACTGAATTAGAAGAAAAGACAATCCTCAGCATCCACCACAAAATGTGTTGCATAACAAACACCTGCAGCACACTTCTGGGAAAGTAGCAAGAAAATAAAGTCTAAATATGTGGTGGTTACAGAAAAGTATCATTTTGATTTTCTTTGGATTCTGCCTGCAGGATGAGTGGAACACATTTCTTGTTGTGTCTGAGTAGGTTATGAAAGCACAATCTTGGAGTCTATGTCTGGTCCCTCACCCTTTCGTCTCTGGGATTGTCCCCTCCTCTGCTTCTTGGACACAGTGAACTAATTATCTTTGCTCCACCATGTCCTTTCACTGTGACATTTCTTCTTTTGAGGTTGACAACCATAGACAAAATCCTCTAAAAAGTGAACCTAATTAAATCTCACTGCCTTTAAATTGTGGGTTTCAGGTTTGGTGCTCTAGAAACCGGAAACCTGATTAATACAGAAAAGTAGTACAAGAGAATTGGGGACATGGTCTGAGACCATACCTCACTATGTGGTTCTGAAAAATTTAGAACTGATTTGTGAGAATAATTTGAAACATTTTTGGAGATCCTGGTTAAAGAAGCCTCAGAGCTTAGCAAACAGTAAGTGATGGGTGATTATGATCAGAGTTTAAAAAAAGATGAAAATGCTGATAGAAATATAGAGAAGACTGAGATCAAGAGGCTTTGGTTAGTAACAAATATTACATTAGAAATTGGGTGAGAATTTGGTCCATATCCTGAGACTTTGTAAGAGACAAAGACTGGGGACCGTGGACTCATTGATGTGTCAGACTACATTACCAAGTAGCCCAACATTCGGGTTGGTGACATGAGTACTATTGGCTACTTTTAGTCAGATATGTAGTGAAACTTGGAGCAAATGACAGAGCAAAAAGTTTTTAAAAAGTTGCTCCAGAATTAGTCATGTAATTGAGGCCATAGGAAATATGACTGCTAAAGAAATTATTGACATTAAGAAAAAAACAAGTACTTTGTACAGCAATGAGAAGAAAGATGCCTTAAGGGCATTTCAGTAATCAGCAAGATCCCATTTACCACATTCTCAATGATACAAAGGTCTAAATCTTCTGTTTGAGACTAGAGCTCCTCAGTACTATGCTTGAGAATGAACTACTAGGTAATTGGTTTCCCTGGGATTCATCTCACAATGTTTAGCCACTTTGGCATTCAGAAACTGCTGCTTTCATGACCCAAGAGAGCCTGGCTCCTTCTAAAGCTAGCAGAATACCTTAATGTCATCATCAATATGATGTTGATTTCACTGGCACTCAGAATGCAAGAGTTGTGGAATTTGGTAGGTTTTTACCCAAATCTCAAAAGAAGTACTGGGAGGCCAGGCAAAGAGCCCCTGAAAAAGTCGTGTCCAAAGCATTGGCATGAAGTCAAAGTTGAAGGGAAGAGCCTAGCAAATCATAGGTGCTATGAGTATAGAATATGTGCAAAAGAAAACTTGCAGGTGATGACTGGACCTAGCACGAGAGAGGCCTTATAGACTGTAACCAGCAAAGTCACAAGAGTGAGGGCTTCCTTGTAACTCAAAGTTTAGTGCCATGTGCCCTAAATGTGGATAATTTGTATCAGAACTTAACTGTTGCCCCATTGGATTTCTATCTTGTGTTGGTTCAATTCTTTTCTGTTCCCATTTCTTCCCTTTGGAACACAAATGTGTATTAACCCACATGCCATTATATTTTGGGATTAGATAATGTGCTTTTGAATTTTGCAGAGGTGTACAAATAAGAGTTTCCTTAGAGTATCAGAAGAGGCTTGAACTTTTCAAAACTGATGTAAGTGCTGAGACTTTGGGGAATGCATTATTGAATTTTTAGTCATATTCCAGATAGATGCTGCTATGGTTTATACATTGTGTCAACTTGAGAAGTCTAGCAGCTTAATTAAGTAAGGCAGCAGCTCTACATCCTGGGGTATACAGCACAAGCAGTTATCAGGTCTTTGTGTCAATTTGAGAAGGTCAGAAGTTTAACTGAAAGACTCAGCAGGGAGCCAGGGGTCTTACTTGGTAAACATCCTCATCCTGTGCAAAGAAAGGCAAGGATGTTTGTGAATGATACACCCACCCTGGGGGGAGGGTGTGTCCTGTGTACTATATAAGGGAGGAGAAGAAGCTTGCTCTTGCCCCGTTTTACTCTGGCTGCTTTTGCTGTGCTGCTGCCTAGAAGTATTCCTGTGCCATGCCACCCTGCCTTTGGAGCCAGCTGATTGTGGACTGAAACCTCCAAAAACTATAAGCTAAATAAACCTTTCCTTCCCTAATTTTGGGTGTCAGGTGTTTTATCTCAGCAACGAGTAAAAAGTATCCAAGACAGATGCACAATGTCATGTGGCATAATGAGTTGTTGTTGTATTTATATAGATATAAAATGTGGTCTGGGAAGATGGTGGAGTGGTTAGTAGCAGAGAAACAGCCTCTCCTAGATTTAGTGTCCAGATTCTGGAAAACGTGATAAAGATAAGAAGGAGGGAAGTGGGTCACTGCCACACAGGAAGGATGTGAGCAAGAATTGAAGTCTGTGGGGAGAGTGAAGAGAGATTTCAGTGCTGAAGAGAGTGGTGACAATCAGTGTTTTCTCAGTTAGCCCTGACTCACCAAGTGGGAGGGGTTGCTCACATCTGCACTGTTGGGGTGACCAATGATGATTCCAGAGGCCTCCAAGGAGAAACTCACCAATGGAATGGAGAAGTAAAATCAGCAGATTGTACTGCATGGTGAGTTATTCAGTTTCAGACAACCCCCAGGGGAGGACAATGGCTCAGTAGCCATTTTGGAGAGGGGCCAACCAAGCTTAGAACTCAGAGCAACTTTTGACTCTGATTGATGTCTCCTATTTTCAAGGTGAGACTGCTGAGTTCAAGTCAGCAGGAGATCAAGGAGTCAATTTCAAGCCAGCAGGTAGCTGAGTTCAAGCCAACATGAGACACATTGAGCATTATCAGCTGAAGAAATCACAAACCAGTCTGAACGTCAGTGGAACTAAAGGTGCAGGATTATTAGGATTATTCACTAACCTGATGCAAAGCTACAGGTAGCTTACTGGTATTGATCAATGTGGTTGTGGACTCTGTCTGCTCACTTTGACTACCAGTGACAGAAGAGACATGACTTGAAGTACTCACTCTATTTCTTCCTTTGTCTTTCAGTTTTGCTTCTAATCTCTTCCTCTTGTATTTCTCTGTTTTCCCTGTAACCCCTTTTAAATTTTCTCCATTGAAGGTAAAATCACAATATTGAGAGTTTATTTACTGTATGCAATTTCCCAGTAGGTTTTAGATTTTTTTATATAGCCAAAAATCTAGTACATACAGTTAAAGGTGGTAAATTTTTAGTTACCACAGGTTGTCATTTTCTAGGCTGTACTTGATTCTATTGTTATTACTGATTGTACCACTTTATCCAAAAGTGACAGAATTGTTCTAAATAACTGTTCTTCCTGGTATTCTATGACTAAGGTTGACTAAGAATCATAGAAAATACTGTGGCACAGTGACAAAGAACCAGGTACTGAGCCAAGCAGGCAGCAAACTCTCAGCCCCAATAAATTGAAGAAGTAAGATTTTATAACAGACTCAAACCCAAAAGCCAGCTAGCTATACCTGGAAGACATCCCTGAGAAGCACTCATTTCATAAAGGTTCTAAATACCAGCAATAAAGTTACTCACCATAAGCAATTTATAAGCATTAACACAGGAATTAAACTAAAAAAAAAAAAGAAAAAAAATGAGAAGACACTTAAACAAAATGCAATCACAGACTTCCAGCTCACCAAAGGTAAACAAAGGGGGCAATGAAGTACATAAATTTGAAAGCCACATACTTGGACTCTATGAAGTAATAATAGTAGAAGAAACAAAGTAGATGAATGAGGTTCTAGAAAAAATCAAATTAGAAATAATTTCTCAGTTCTCTGCAGAAATAGTGAACACAATGAAAGGCATTGTTAATGATTATAGAGTAGATAGAGATAAAAAAGGAAAAAGAAGAACTTAGATAAATGATGGAAATCATGAATCCCCAACATAGGAAAAAATGCAATCCTTGAAACAGTTTCATGAAGCAGATATTTAGGGAATTGAAAATTTGATTGAATATATGCACAGCCAAATAAGCCAATATGAGGATAGAATATCACATATAGAAGACAGAATTGAGGTTATCAATCAAGAAAAGAAAGGTTTTCTCTTTTCTTCCTTTCTTTTCTTTTTTTTTTTTTTTTTTTTTTTTTGTACTGGGAATTGAACTTGTAACCTTGTGCTTGCCAGGCAGGCCCTGTTCCACTGAACTATATCGCAGCCAAGAAAGTTTTCTTAAAAATAGCAAGAGACCACAAAAAATCAATTCGACAGCTTCTAGATACAATGAAGAATAACACAAGAATGCATAATGTAACAAGATTGAATAACATAGCATAGCAAATAAGAATAAGATTGAGTGGTGTCAATGAGAAAGCAAGAGATAGTGCAAATGACATTAAAAAAACAAAAACCTATTCACAGAAGAAACAGCAGAAAATTTACCAAGCAGGGAAAAATTTGTTATACTAATAGTTGAGGCTTGTAGAATTTCATTTAGTCATGATAAAAAAAAAAACATCTATACCAAAGCGTATAATGTCAAGATTCCAGAAATTCAGCACAAGAACAAAATATTAAAAGCTCTTTGAGAAAGAAACAAATCACCTATAAAGGAAAGCTCATCAGAATCACAACACACTTCTCAACAAAAATCTTCAAGTCAAGAAGATCTTGGAGTGAACTATTTCAAGTTCTAAAAGAAACCAACCTCCAACCCAGATTGATGCACCCTGCAAACCTATCCTTCAAAATTTATAGGAAATAAGATACTTCTATGATAAAGAACACCTGAATAAATTTATGACTACAAAACTGGTGCTCTAAAATGTTCTGAAAGACATACAAGAAAGAGATAATGAGGCCTATTAATCCATATACCTCAACAAATGAATTCTTCAGACAAGGCAAGTAGTTAAACAAAGGGTATAAACAACAGGAAAAAAATGACAAGGTTAAATCAATACATATCAGTTATAATAATTTCTGTTCAAGGTTTCAATTTGCCACTCAAAAGAAAGGGACTAGCAGAATGAATCATGAAACTAGATCTAACAATATACTTCATACAAGAAACAGGTTTAATTAAAAAAGGAACTCATACACTGAAAGTCAAAGGATGGAAATCAATGCTTCATGTATCAGGAACACAGAAAAAAGCAGAGAAGGCAATTCTATTTGCAAACAAAGTGGATTTCAAGCCAAAATGGATTAAGAGAGACAATGTCACTACATCCTTATAAATGGAACAATCCAATAGAAAGCTATAACAATCATGAATACATGATTTTATATAGTTCAATGCACAAGTGCTACACCAAGCACTTGTGCATTGAACTATATAAAACAAATATTAATGGACATGGAAAATCAAACATGCATTATCACAATTGTAATGAGGGACCTCAATACACAGAAATCAGATCAATTAGTTGAAAAACTTACAATAAAATATCAGAACTGAACCAATTTTTGAACAAATACACATAGTAGATATCTACAGAGTATTTCACCCCACAACATCAGAGTACAAAATCTTCTGAGCTGCACATTGGGCATTCTCCAAAATAGACCATACACTAGCTCTTAGAACATGTTTAAGTAAATTAAAAGGAATTAAAATTATCCCAAGTGTATTATCAGACCATAGTGCAACGAAATTGAAATCAATGCAAATGAAACCACCAGAACTTCATAAACCCAGGGATATTAAAGTATACCCTCCTGAACAACTAATGGGTCAAAGTTGAAATTAAGAAAGAATTTAGAAGATTTCTACAACTAAGTGACATTGCCAATACAACATAGCAAACTTATGGAATGCATGAAAATTGTTCTACAAGGGAAATTTATAGAGGTGTATTTCCATATCAGAAAAACAGAGCGAGCTCAAATACACAACCTCATGTTGAATTTCAAGCTTCTAGAAAACAAGAGCAAGTCAAACTGAAAGCTCATCCAAGGGATGAAATTATAAAAATCAGAGCAAAAACTAATGCAATAAAGACTTAAAAAAATAATGCAAAGAGTCCATGAATTGAAGAGCTGGTTCTTTGAAAAATTAAATCAAATTGACAAACATATATATCACAAAATGTGAGAAGAAATTGCAACACTACTACTAGATAAACAAGGGAAAAAACCACAGTCGAGTTTGTTAAAAATTGAATATGATAGATTGAGATGTTCCAAAATCTATAATCAATACCTTAAAGTTCATAAAAGGGAATGTCAAAATATGCATGAATAGTTAGGAAAAGTCAACAGAAATAAAAGATACAATATTATAACTTTAAAATTCTAGAAATACACAGAAACAATCTATACTAACATTAAAATTCTAGAAATACACAGAAACAATCTATACTAAGTGAAGAGTTCCAATGGTAGAATAACCGACTGAATGGAAATTTGAATGTTCAATTCAGTTTCATTCCTCTTAAATATATACTGATACAAATTATCCATCTGAAACACCACAAGAAGTGATAAATAGTAGCAAATAAGAAAGAAAAATGTTTTGTACTACATAAAATAAGTTAAGATATATGTAAGTAGACTCTTGGAAGGAAAATATAGTGAAATAGAACAACAGCAACATATGAAGAGAAATAAATAAAATAATTAGGCAACAAATGGAAGATTTATGAGGTATAAAAATACAGTGAATGATTAAGTGAAAAATTTGTTATCATAAAATATTTGTTATTAGCCATTGTTATACTATTTACCATCTCTTTGAATAGGCATCCTAACAGGCTTGTCACTTGCCTAAGCTGTTCTTAAAGTTTTCTTTCATTATCTTTAGTTGTACAATTGTGGCTGGCACCACATCCTAAATTAATTACAAACATTTAATTTCAAGGATATTTTGACTTTAGGGAATAGGGAGAATATAGACCATGCCAGATTTGGTGAATAAGGTGAATAAGAACTCACCTCAATATCTTTATTTGACAGAAATTGCTATAAATGTTTGATTGATATCATGGGATCAAAGCACAATAAATCTTTATAAAGAAATTTGTTACTGCAAAAGACACACAAATATTCTCCAACACTTCCAGAAAAAAAGCACTTATTACACCATTCTTGACAATGTATCTTTTACTATATAAAATTTGTTTTAAAAAATTTAACAATCATGTGTTTTTGATTACCCACTGTAGATTTAAATATATAAAATGTTTCACCAGACACCTTGAATAAGTCAAAGATATTAAAATAAGAATTATATCTTGTGTACAGAACACCTCTTTTAAAGATTTGCATAAATTAAAAATAAGAGAAAACATGTTCAGTGTCAATATTAATCTAAAGAAAGTTGAATTGCCTATGTTAACATAAGACAAAATACACTCTAGAATTATAAGCATCCCTAAGAATAAAGACCAGCAATACATATTGGCAAAAAGAAATATTCATTAGGAAAATGTGCTAAGATTAAATGATTATATACCAAATGAAGAACGAGTGTTCAGACACGTGTGATGTGAAGGAAAGTAACTAATTTTATGTATGATCTGGGATATCAATGTTATTTTACTTCTCATTTTTCTAAAACTAAGCCATATTGAACAAGTCTTCATGTATTTATTGAACATTTACATTCTCAATATCTTCCTAAAAGTGTTAAGGACAATTTCAACACAGATACATGGATACCCATGTTTATAGAAGCACAGTTCATAATAACTAAATCATAGAAGCAGTATATGTGTCCATAAATAGATGAGTGAATAAAGAATATGTGGTATTTGTACACAATAGACTATTACTTGGCCATAAGGGAAAGATAAACATAAGACATTTGAAGGAAAACAGATGCACCTTCAGACCATAACATAAAGTGTAATAAATCAGTAACACAAACTTAAATATTACACGTTATGTCTTATATGAGAAACCCAACATATAAGTAAAGATAAAAATAAAGGATAATAGGAAGTAGGGAGATCTTTCTCAAAGGAGAAGGGTATGTGCAGGCTAATTCTGGCTGGGGGAGAGTTTGAAATTAATGTAGAAAGGAGAGACCATGGAGCAATGGTTCCCAGGCTCTGTAATGTATGATTAAAGATCAGAGCAAATCTGCAGAGGCAACATTTTTATTGGTAAACTTTTAAGCTCAAACATCTGGCTTTCCCTTTATTGTTTCCCAACTATTTGTGATGCATTGATGAACTATTTAACATTCAATTATTAAAACAAGAAAAGGGGAATTAGGGAAGCTTCTACTACAAGGAAAAATATCTAAAGAAATATTTGCTTTAAATTATTTAAATTATGAATAGGAAGGTTTCTTTTCAGTAGGGAAACACTTTATTCCAGTGAAGGACAGACCAATATCATGAGTCTTTTACCGTTACCCACTGTCAGGCCAACAGTTCCTAAGCCCTTTAGG
The DNA here is from genome assembly GCA_004363535.1 of Dasyprocta punctata. NCBI lineage: Eukaryota > Metazoa > Chordata > Mammalia > Rodentia > Dasyproctidae > Dasyprocta > Dasyprocta punctata. The sequence goes on from RJWM01006503.1 coordinate 50,508, forward strand.
ATTGTTAACTAGAGGGAGGTCATATGCGTTTATTTGTTCACCTACAGACCTTCTCTGGATTACTGTGAAGGCTGTGCGTCCCTACCACGTGCACCAAGTGGGATGTTACAAAGCATGAAAATTCCTTTTATTTCTAGAAAAACATTTCTTGCAATGATCATGCAAGCCATTTGCAACTCCAGCATTACAAATGTAAAAAAGATTCTTTATTTTTCTGAGTTCGTTGACATACGTACCTCAAGTAAGTGGCATGGTTTATCTGGCTCATGTTCTTCTCTCACCTATGTTTGAGGTAGTTTCACAGGGAGAGCCACCTCTTTTCTCTAATGACACTTCTTACACAGACAGAGCAAAGTTGCCATCTTCTAACCCCTTAAGGGACTGTGGGAGGACTACAACTTCTGTAGCTATTCTATTGGTTGACACCTGTTACCCTGTACATATTTTCTGGCAGAAAAAAATTTCCGTTATGCTGAGACAACAATGCCACCAATGATAACTATTGCATTCCCTTCTATCCCCAATTATATATAAATGATTTTAATATCCCTCAATTAAACATTATTCACACGAGTACTCTGACAATGTGCTGAACTTTGGCTCCCCACCAGTCTCATGAAAGCATGGGTGAGAAATTTAACTCTTGTACAAATCACCTCAGCACTTAAACATATCAGACAAAAGCTCTTTAAATATTTTGATTGTAACTTAACTTCTTCACTCTATCTAAACTGCTCAGACTATGAATGGCTATTTTTAAAATATCTTGAAATGACTGACTCAAACTAATTTTGATAAAGAAATTCCAGGAAGACATGATGCCCTTGAGGCAGCTGTCAGCTGGTGTAGCAAACAGCTACAGGCGCTGGGACATGTAGTCAGCTTAGTTGTGATGCTGGGTAGCACTTGATGTGTGTTATTTCTACTCCTTTCAATCATTCTGAATGCTGGGAGGAGTTCCAAAACTTTGTCCACAGTGCCGTTCATACGAATCTGAATGGACGTGTTACTCATCTCCTGGAACTACTGCCAACCTAACTTTGTAAGTTTCAAATGGAAGGATACAACATTACCTAGAATCATCTCAATGATATTGCCTACTGGCTCAACCTTAAGAACTGTTTCTCTGGTCTCAACCTTTACGTTTCACTCTGTATAGCTATTGAAATACTGCAATCTTTTTAAATCTCCTTTCTTGTAGTCCTAAGAGCACTTTGCATGCTGTTCCAATGAACCCTCCATTTAGAAGCAAAGATGACCTTCCTCCTCCAAGCTCAACATCCCCATACCCTGTACTCTCCCCCTTCTGCTTAATTTAGGTTATAAAACAAAAAAGGGGGTAATAGCCACAGAGGCTTCAGTTTGCTGCTGTTTTCCTGATGCTCTAGTCTGAGTGAAGCATTCCCTGTAGGCCTCTAGGTGACCTAACTGAATCATGACTCTGAGTAATCTTTCATCCTCTGCACCAGCACAGTTGCACACTGTGACAGGGATCAGGAGATGAAGGAATGGGTAAGAAAGGGAGGGAAAGTGGATAAACAAAGAAATTAAGATGTATAATATACATGTGCCAACTCCCCATATGAGATATAAATATTACATACTACAACCATATGTAAAAGAAATAATTTTGCTATCTTGGTTTTGCTTGTTTTAATGTTGACTAGTAGAAAATTTAAAATTATATGTGTGGTCCATACTCTACCTTTATTACAAAGTGCTTAATACCATGAAAATAATGGTGAATCATTGCAACTGAATGGTGATGCAGTAGAGTACGTCTGGTACACTAAATAAGCATTCTCATTCTGGGATGGGTGTGTGCCAGGTAGTCGCTGCCTCATACTGAGTCTCAGTGAATCTACTGTGTAAGTGATCATCACCTTAAAAGATCAAGGAAATAATGCAAACTCATGGAAAACTGTTTTTCTTGGTTCCTATCAATGCTTTCATAACTTCTATATATTCTATGGATAGTTCCTTTATGTTCCTTATAAAGAAATTTCAAAAGACAGTAAATGAATCATGTACAACTTGAAATTACTCACATTGTGTATTTTAATTGATTGCTTTATTTTCAAAATATCAGGAAGATATATATTTCTGTGGTTATTTTTAAGTCTTCTCAAAAATTACTGAGTTTTTAAAAGAATAAAAATTATGAAATGTTTATTTAGAAATTGGCTGTGGGTGGTAAAAATTCCATATAGATGGATTTATGAGATGAACATAGTAATAAAATGTAACCCTCAGGGCACCTGTCAGGAGACCCTAAAAGCTGCCACATTTAGGCCAAATTTTTGCTTTGCATATCGTAACTACTCTAAAATAGAGAACAGACACTATGTTTTATTAGATCAACAGTATAAATATAAAATAAAAATAAATAAGTAAAAAATAAAACACTCAGAAATTACTTTTAGCAAGATATATGATAAATCACTGTTTCTTATAGGATGCTATGTAATCAGTAAACATGGCGATGAATTTCTTACCATAATGCTTTAACCAAAATTAAAAATATTTGCAAATAAACTTTTCAATATATGTCTTCTGTGCAATGACAAAGTACAATTTTATAAAGACCAGTTAACAGCAAAGTCAAAAAAAATTTCCTGAATGAAAATATAATTTGACCTAATTCAAGGTTACAAGGCAATATATTTACAGAGAGATGGATTTCATTTCACACAGGTAATCCTTATATTCTTTTCCTGACAGTAGTGTGTTACTAGTACTAAGCAACAGAAAAACTGTATATGAGTGCTACAGATAGACAGTGGATAGTGACACCATTTAAATTTTCCAATTCATTAAAATGAAACTACACTTAAAGTTTCTTTAGTGGAAATTAGAAACATAGACCAGAATGGACTTCAACTTTCTTTCACTAAAGAGGGAGAAAAAAATGAATGGTGAAAATAATTCTTTTACTCATTCCCAAAAGTGTTTTTCTACCAAACATATTCACATACGTCAATGATCTGAATTAAAAATTCTATTTTGCAAAATTAATATTGAATAAAGTGTCACTTCACCACTTCTTTTGAGAATTTACTGTTTTCTATTTCCACATTTAAACATTGTCATGAATTTGAAACATAATTCTCCACTGGAGATTTCATATTGGCTTATTCTTCCAATGTGGAAGATGCATGAAGGAAAAAAAAATGACAAGTAAAGAATTTCTTCAAAGGCATTCCATGCAATCCCTAGATAAGGTATTTGAAAAATCCTAAAGGTTTAAAGTACCAATAAAATTTACAGTTTAATTTCAAGTTGCAAATTACAGTTGAACTATTGTAAGGTTTTGAATAAATTTAGCAAAATAAACCATTTGTTGAAAATATTTGGTGGTGTGCTTTCATTAAATATGTCATCGACCACTACTCTTGAGTTGTTAAGCAACACTTATTTATTGATAGTGCAATAATATGTTTTGGTTTCAATGATGATTTTTGTAAAACAACAGTATGTAGACCAAAAATATTTCTGCATGGTGACACATTTTAAATCTAGTATATATTTTTAACCAATGTAAATGTTCAGATAATGGATGATTTAATCACCAAAATATACCTTATTAACAGGAATACAATACTGATGTTCCTTCTGTGCCTCTGGGCAGACAAAAACCAAACCAATAACCAAACTTCTGTTTTTAATGTTTTCCCTGTACTCGTACATATATTTCTCAGATCTGAGGAGATCTGGAGATTTTGATCAACAATTTTAGTTAATCTATGCATTTAAATCCAAAACAAGGATCATTAGCTGATGCAAAAATAGGAAATGTCTTCACAGAAGAAAAATAAGTTTGTTGCAGATATATAATGTTCTCATAAATATATGCCTAATAATTAAATACTGACCTGATGTCCTCCAAAAGTGTTTAGTGAAATGAGCATACAAATTATCATTTCTTTAATCAAATATCAAACTTTGAAAGAATATTTTGAGGTTTTATACAGACACTCACCCACATAGATCATGTGTTTGCCAGGCCCATAATTTTAAATTATAACATATCCTTGTATTCAGTGCTCAAATTAAGAAGTGAAGTAGAACTAGAACCTGGGAGGTCCCTTGTCTCCTCTCTAGTCGCTTCTTCCAAAGTACATTCTACTCTGATTTCTAATGATACAGATCACTGTTACAGATTTTTGAGCATTACATAAGTGAGATCAAATAGTATGTATTACTTTGAAACTGGCATTGGTTAGACAGTTCAGTTTATGTTTCTAAGAATCATCCATATTGTTGTTTGCAATAAGTTTGTGTTGGCCAGCTTTTTATAACAAACATCTAAGAAATTCAAGTACAAGGAGGAATGGTTTATTTTTTGTCACACAGTTTCACTTTAGAGCTTGTGGTGAGGCAACACATTGTGGTGGTAGCAATGGTGGCACAAGAATGCTCAGTCATGGGCAGGAAAAAAAAAATCAGGAAGGAAAGAGCTGGAGTCCCACTATCCCTTTTTAAGTCATTCTCCAGTGACCAACAGATATTCCAGTAGCCCTCACCTCTTAAAACTTACATCAGCTCCCAATAGTGCCACAGCTAGAGACCAAAGGAGAGCAACTAGTTGCACACTCGTGTCATATTCTCATAGTCTGAATGCTTGAGTCACCTTCAAATTCACAGGTGGAAACCCTCACCTCCGCCTGAAGTGATCAGAAGGTAGAGCCACTGAGAGTTAATTAGTTTCAGATGAGGTCTTTAGGTTGTTTACATATTCCTTGTGTAGAGTTGGTGCATGTGTATAACACATTTTAATTCCTTTTATCATCCTCTTTCCCTCCCCTCCTATTGTTCTCCCTCCGTCTCTTGATTTCTTTCCCATTTGAAAAAGATCTATCTCCCAACTTCTTATTCTCTTTCATTTTTCTCTTTATTTATGAATTGAATTTTTCATATAAAAAATCCATGTGATATTTATGCTCGTGTACCTGATTTATTTCACTTAACATTATGGTCTCAAGCCACATCCATTTTCTTGTGAATGACTCAATTTCATCTTTCTTTATAGCAGAGTTGTATTCTATTGTATGCAAATATGAAATTTTCTTCATTCATTCATCAGTTGATGAATGTATAGGCTGCTATATAATATTTTAAGCTTTCCATATTGGAAAACATAGAAATTTAGAAATATTCTTCCCCCTTTGGACATCCATTTGACTCAATATTAAGAATTCATAATTTTTCACACTAATGTAATACTCTATCATAATTCAAGTGTCTATTCATGTGTGGATTTGTTACTAGACTCAACTCTATTTTACTTGTCAGTTTTTAGAAATTAAGACCGATAGTAAAGAGTCTTAATTAAGATAGGGTTAAAAGACATCTTGACATCTATTTGGTGTCATAAAAAAATAAGCATACTGTCTACAGAATAAATGAAACTATTTATAAGTCACATACCTGGTAAATGGCTCATATACAGAATACATTTTTTAGAAACTCTCAAAACTCAATAATGGAAAACAAATACAATAATTTAGGATATTAGCAAATGCTTTGAACAGGCACTTCGTAAAAAAAAAAGTGAATTGAGTAAATAAACAAAATTAGCACATGATTGTTGTTTAACATTGTTAGTCATTAGGAAAAAGCAAATTAAAATAACATGAAATATTGCCATACACGGATGAGATGTCTGGATGTGGCTTTTAATAAATAGTAATACTCATTTAACATTCTGCCTTTAGACTAGATAAAACTCCTAATACATTCTATTTGAGAGAAGTACATTCAGGAGATACAAAAAGCTTAAAAATGTTTCTCTAAATAAGTTTTGGGAATGTGTTAACAGACATATTAGGCAAATAGTTTTTTGATTGGCTGAGCCATTTGAAAAGCACACTTCCATCTCTAGTTCATATGCTGAAGGCTTATCTCCAAGTACCTCAGAATATGACTGTTAGGATACAAGCCATTTTTAAAGATAATCAATTGCATAATTAAGGTTAAATGGAGGTCACTTGTGTGAGTCCTAATCCAATGTGACTAATGTCCTCATAAAAACAGAAGATTAAGACAAACACATGCACCTCAGAAGATCATCTGAATACATAGGGAAAAGATTGCCATATACAAGTCAAACAAGAAACAGACCTTGGAAGAAATAACCAATAGACAGCTTGCTTGCAGATCTTCAGTCTCTACTACTTTGAAAAAGTGAATTCCTGTTTAAGCCAATTACTGTGATTCTTTGTCATGGCAGCTCTAATGAAGTAGTAGAGTTGTCATAGATAAATCCCTTAAAGAATGCTGAAGTAAAATTAAATGGCTTCATTTATTTTAAGACATCTACTGTACTGTTTACATGTTCTGAGCAGCTGAAAGATGGAACATATTCTTTGGCAAGTCTTAGTCTTATTTAACTATGACTTTCTTTCTATTAAGACCATTTAAGATATAGAAATTGAGAGAAACACTTTGAATGACTACCTAGAGTATGATAATATTAATTAACAGAAATCCAAAGGCAGTTTTTGACCTCATTATGTCATTAAATAGGACTTTGTCCAAATCCAAGTTTCATCTATCCCCAAACTGTGTAAGATTATATAATTAATGCTATCAAGGAAGATAACAAGGTTATAATAAAAATGCTCCAAAACAGAGATGCCTGAAAGAAACACTAGCCCCTTAATTCCTTTACAAATATGTATAGAATCTTTAAATTACCCAGAAATCTTAGTATCTTTTTCATTATTGTTTCAAAATATTTTCTTTTCTATTTAAAATCAGTGACTATGGTGAATTCCACCTCTTAGTAAGATGGAGTTTTGTATCAATTTGATTGTAAAAATTTAGCAAATTGTAAAATACAATAATGTTTATTAAAGTCATTAAAGATCTGTTAAAGAGAGGAACATTTGAGGAATACAAAACTTCTAGAGGAAGATAGGTTTGTTTTGCCAATTTAGCTGAAATTCTACACATGCTTACACACTGAAGAAATCTGTGAATAAAGGGTGCGCACTAATGTTGACAACCTGAATTTAGACCAAACACAGGGAAACTAATAGTGAGCAGAGAAACAGAATGTTGGTGGTCACACTAAGCTGGACTGACAATATTAGAAAGTTGAGTGACATCAAAATGAAAGTAGTTCTATGTCCCAAGACACTTGTCAAGTTTTTCATCCCAAGGAAACCGAAGGTGAAAGCTAAGCTGAAAATATCTATAAAACAGAAGTATGTCTCGTGAAGTTTTTCAGGGATAAGGAAAGAAAACAAGCAGGCTCTCAACGAACAGCCTTGCAGTTCACATCATAGGACTGAGGAAACTTGGAGCTAGCTCATGCCTTGCGAGAGTACAGTCTCTGCTTGAGCCACTGCAAGCCCTTCAGCTCAGAGGAGAATAAAGGAAATATGGTTCTCTCCAAAGGAAGAAAATACAATCCATAAACTCTGCAGTTGAGTTGCTCAGAATTTCTGTCATACTACACAGAAATAATGTGAATGTGAGTGTATAAGACATGATCAATAAGAAAGAATAAAAAGACAATGGAGACACAACCATATATTGATTATACAGATATTAATGGTAACCAGCTTTTTATTATGATATGATTACCTTCTTCAATGAAATATTCTCATTTTGCAAAATAAATAAAAAATTGAATAAAATTGCCTGATATTAAAATTCATAAAATAGAAACAAATTCAACAAATAAATAATGAATACTTAAAACCAAAGAAAAATCAAGGCTAAAACCACATGTAAGATAAACTGAATACATACAAATAAATACAAAATAGAGATATTACTGGAAATGTGAAAATACTAAAATATCTGAGGGAAAATGTATTTTCTGTAAAGAGGTTTTAATTAAATAGACAACTGATTCTCAACTGGCATCAAAACCTAAAGACACACACAAAAAAAAAAAAGAAAGAAAAGAAGGAATGATATTTAGCCACCTAAAGGACAAAATACCAACCTATACACATATATTGCTTGAAAATAATTCTCTGAAGGTCTTTCATTTATAAACTTCTTCCAAATAGAAATATGAATACTTTTTCCCCTGAACTATATTTTCAAAGGTTTATTTCACAACCTTGGATCACTGAATGTGTCTTTGGACAGAGGGCAATCATGTTGCTAATAATGATGATTTCTGCCCCCAAAGATTATGTAGCTTTGTTATGACCCCATTCAAAGGATTGAAACTTTTAAGTTTGGAGTTTCGCAGTTGTGTCACAAACCTATAGGATGTCCAGAATCCTCTGGAATACTCTGCATCATACCTTTGAGACTCATGTACAAGGAAAGCTAATGTCGCTGTGCCTTCAATGCTGTATCGATTATAACCCTTTATCTCTTATTCAGATCTATGCCTTCTGGTAGTATCCAAGAAATTGTGGGAAACTAACTTAGATTGCAAGTAATAAAATGTCTTAGAATTTTCACAATTCTTAACAAATTGTTTTTAATTAAATAATAAAATCCATTAGACAATGAAAAAAGCAGATACGTTTATTTAGTCTTCTAAACAAAGGAAAAACATATTATGCAAACACAGCTCACAATAAGAACTATCTGAAGTTAATAAATATCATTATATTTTACACCAAGCTAAACTAAATCTTCATTAGAATGGAAGTGACTCATTTTCTTTTATTTTACTGTTTTGCAATTCTTTTTAATCCTGTAAGTACAAACCTCAAAGTAGCAGTTACTGTGGCATGACTCATTATTTTTAATGACCCATGAAACTTGTGGCCAACCTTGATCTTATTGTGCCAAAGAAGAGAGCAGCTTAAATTTAGCCCCTGTGTATTTTCTTCACGCTGAATGTGCTGTCTTTTTCCATATGCACTTTGAGTTTTTTGCCAGAGACAGTTCTTATTTGGTGGAAAGACATCCAGGAATCTCTGCACAAGTTGAAACGCTGGAGACTTATCAACCACTTCAAGAAAAAGTACAGAGAAAGGAGGCCTTCTCCTCTGAACAGAACATAATTCATCATCACAAACCATCACAAGCAGTTTGTTCATAGGAAATCAATGCAGTCCTCAATTCAATACCTCCTTAATCTTATCTCTGCTCTATCTCTCACAGAAAACAAATTACTTTGAACTATGGGAAACTAAAAATAGAGGAAATTTTATACTGTGAGAGGTACTGGTTCATTTAACTCTCGATTTTATTTTTCTAACATTGTCTGGGACTAGGTTTAAGGAGAATGTGAAGATTATTCTTTGATGTCTCTATAAACATACTAGTTCTTGTGGTAATAAAAATGCCTTAATTATTTTGTATATAAGATGAGCAAGAATTTAAGGACTTTGCTATTCCCAGTGCCTAAAAAAATGCCTTAGAAACTGTCACTACATAAATACATTATGAATAAAAATTAAAACTACAAATAGCTGCTTTCAATATTCTACTTTTAGTTTTATCTTGTTGATCATTTTGTTTTTGGAGAACCTCAACTATGGAAAAATATATTATGAGGAATGAAATTATTAAAGACAAGATAAGCTACAAATATTTTCTAATCATTTTGATGAAGGAATTGAGTAGGCCCTATTATGTATTAGGTTATCAAGTAAACTCATATAATTTTAAGTTAATTCTAGAGAAATTGGTATACTTGTGTACAATTCGAAAATATAAGTGCTTAAGAAATAAGATGGTAAAAGACTTCAACAGACACTTTAATAATGGAAATACAAATGACCAATAGGCGTGTAAAGAGTGTTTATTTAGAGATTAGGGAAATGCCAATTATAACTATAATTTGTTATCACTACAAACTTAAAGGAATGACTCATTTGAAAAAGACAGAAAATACCATGCGTATGTTGGATCAGCTAGAATTCTCACCAAATTTTTGTAAGTGGTACACACTGGCACAGCCACAAATGAAGCCATGCAACAGCTTTACTCGAGATGAACAGCGAATACAGCAGGCTGCTGATGCTATTCCAATCCTAAATACATATACAACCAAACTGCCTACTTATGTTCACCAAAAGACAAGTGAAAGACTGCTCATAGCAATACTGTTGTAATTGCATGAAACTGGACTTGAAGAAATGTCTGTATACATTCAAATGAATAAATAATTTTATGTTTATATAACACAAAATCATGCTGCAGTAAGAGTGAACAAATTATAGCCACAACCAGTATCGATACAAACAAGCACAGTACTGCATACAGGGAGCTATATGCAAGTGTATTATTTTGATTCCACTTACAATACATTCAAACACACTATATAGTATTGAGTTAGTAAGGCAATGACCTGGGGCGGAGGAAAAATAACTAAAGGCTACTTTATTATCGCTAATCTGGTTTCTGGAAAAATTAATATATAATCAAAATATAAAAACACAGGAATGTTCTCTTTTGATCTTATGTATAACACAGCAGAGTAAGCACTGACAAAAGTAAAAATAATCAGCTTTTTATGGGGCAATTATTTTCTTAGAGTTTTGATCTGCACACAAATAACAGAAGAAAAATTAATCATGTCATGTAGTTAAATATATTTTCATTAGAATTAACGCTAAATGGATTTTAGAGACAATGATTTTACCTATTATCTTCTGTATGCATGCTGAGAAAATACTTCATCATACCACATCATGCATAGACAAGAGGAAAGACAGCAGCTATTATATTCAGTCATAGGTTAAATGTCTGGTTATTTTTTGTGTTAGCAATATTCTCCCAAACTGTCACTTTATATTATTTTGTTACTGAGAATGAATTAAGTTCAGGTGAGTTATGGATCAGTGATTTGTATTCACTAGTGAATTTTATACTGATCAATGTTGCTCATTAACCTGCATTTTTCATTATTTACACCACCAAAGGCTAAAATGATTGTCTCAAAGACTGGATACAAGGTGTATTTTCTTTGTCTTTCAAAGTGTTTTCAAATACATAAACAAAGAATGTTAGAAATCTGGGTTATTGCTGGGGATATAGCTCAGTGGCGCAGAACCTGCTTAGCAAACACAAGGTACTGAGTTCGATTCCAGATACAGAAAAAAGAAAGAAAGAAAGAAAGAATTAAAGAAAGAAAGAAAGAAAGAAAGAAAGAAAGAAAGAAAGAAAGAAAAGAAAGAAAACAGAAAAGAAAAGAAAAAGAAAACAGAAAAATCTTTGTTATTAAATCTGTTCTTTTAAATTAAATATTTCAACTCTTTTTTCTTTCTTTCTTTCTTTCTTTCTTTCTTTCTTTCTTTCTTTCTTTCTTTCTTTCTTTTTTAACTATTTATTTAAGATCAGAAAGTTTGGCATTGCTGCATCCAAAAATCATCATTGTGATTAAAGATGCCCTCTTAATAAAGGGCAATGTGTATTTATTTAAAACATTCTCCAACATTTGCTGAAAATTGACTCTCTGGCAGTGGTGTGAAAAGTCAGTTGTTACTTATTATTTCCTTCAACAGCTACATTTTATAACACAGAAAATCATTTCTCTACAGCATGCTCCCTATCCTGACAAGGGAAGTAACATTTAAACCCAAAGGCTGTACATTTCAGAGAAGACTGGTGAGCACACTTTCTTCCTGTTCTGTTTCAAATGAAGATTTCTTACAAGTTAATATACAAGTAATGTCATTTCTCTTAAGATTACTTCATTTATTTGTTTCCAACTTGCCCTCAAGAAATAACTGAGGTTTTCTCTTTTTTTTTTTTTTCGAACAAAATTTCTGTGTCTCACAAGGAATGCCTTGCTCTAACTCAAATAAATTTATAAAGAATTGAGATCTGTAGGGGAGAAAGAATAGTCATGAAGAATGTAAAATGCCTCTACTGTCAATGGATGAAAAACAAATAGGGAGAAGAAACAAACCTAAAACACACTAAAAGAAAATAACAATTTATCCCAAAATGACTACTGGGGAAGAGTTTCTGCCTGCATTTGTCCTTTATAAATAACTAAAATGATTGGTATGTACTACTAACATACCTTCTCACACATTTAATTTGACTTACATTTCTGGACAAATATATTGAATATTAATACAGGTTCTGGCAACTAGAAACCTGAGAAAGTTCTATCCTTCAGAGTTCCGCTTTAACCTTTATTAAAACCAATCTCAGACTTATTCTAAAGTAGAAAGTTCTAGCATCCTAGGGACAAATTTCCCCATAATATTCAGACCCATTGTTTAAGAGCATGCTATGTTGGTTAGCTTTCCATTATCATGATAAAAATCTGAGTTTAATCAACTTATTAAAAGAAAAAGTTTATTGAGGCTCACAGTTTGAGCTTTCAGTCTGTAGTCTGTTAGCTCTGCAACTTTTGCCTCTGGCAGCACGGTATATCCACATCAAGGCAGACACGTGTCGAATAGGAGATCTGTTCATTTCATGGTAGCCATGAAGCAAAGGGAGAGACAGGAAGGAGGAAGGGTTGCAATAACTCTTTCAAGGTCATGCTCCCATCACCTAACTTCTTTCCCTTAGATCTCACCTCCTAAACATTACAGTACCTCCCAAGAGTATTTCAGATTGGAGATGAAGTCTTCAATACATGGACCTTTGAGGAACATTGAAGATCCAAACTATAATATTTGCCAATGCTATGGATAGATGGATGGATGAATGGATGGATGGGCAGATAGTAGACCAGTAGATAGATAGATAGGTAGATAGATAGATAGATAGATAGATAGACTTCTGAAATAATAGTACCCAAAATTGACGAAAACTTTATTTTCCACTTGTATTTAAACTGAAGTGATCTATTAGGAAGTTTTTGTTGATGTTGTTGCTGATCAATGATTTAAGCAAAACTAACTTAAAGCTTTTAACTTATAATTTTCTGTGACAATCTATTTAAATCCTACTTTACTTGCTTAGTACTGGAGCAAAGTTAAACTTTTTCGAAGGTTACAAAGGAAGATGCAATGAACACTGTTCTTATATAAGACTCTATACCTCAAATGGTAATGACTTTATTGGTGTCATTTCCAGTTCTTTTGCATTATCTGTATAAAGAATGAAGTGCAGAGTGACAGTGGAATACAAAGAGGAGCTTTGTCTTCTGGGCATTCTTTCATCTAGATTCAGCATCAGAAAGAATATAATGGCTTTTTACTAAGGGCAAAGCTTACATGCTAATAAAAGAGCTACTGAATAAAAGAAATTTCAGTGATTATAGATGCTAGAAAACAGTAATTTGATTGCTTTAATTAAAGTTTAGAGAAATTACCTGCATAACTGGTGGGAGAAGTGATTTTGATTTAAATTTGATCAAAACAGCAAAACCAGTCTTCAATTTTATGTTAACACTGACGGAATTCCAAATTAGCAGAAACCTCACTTGATACAAGATATTATTTTGGAGTTATCTTCTAAAGCATTTATTAATCTATTGCTAAGAATGGAGATCTGGCTTGTCAAAGCAAAGTATTCAGTGGAAAAATGTAACAGATAAGGAAGTCTTTATTGAAGGCGATTGCAGGGGAGAGAGACCAGAAATGAATCTTAGTTCTAAAGCTCAAAAACAAACAGGTTCAGGTCTTTAAAAACTGAGTTGGCTAGCTTCCCTGCCACCTGTGTTTACTAATTGACTTCACCCAAAAGAAAAGTAAAACTTCTCATATCTTCAGGAAAAGAAGTATTTTTATAACTTATAACAATGAGTTCTGACGTAGGCCTCCAACTCTCCAACGGAAACTGGACAACAGTGGCACATTTTTGATGATAACATTTTACAGGCATGGTTCCCAGGTCCTTGAGAAAGACACTGCTGGATTACAAAATAAGCAGGTGGTTTTTAAAGTTGATATTCATGTCAAAGGCAAGAGAGGAATATGCAGTGACAACTTTTCTAAAGTCAGTGCTGTCATTCAAGGAAAGAAAGCAGTTTTAAATTAGAAAGAAGTCTGACCAAAGTTTAGTCAAGCTAAGCAGAAGGTTATGTCTATTTTGGTTAGACTTCCAAGGCAACCAGACTTACCTTTTGTTATCCTATAAACTGTTATCATCTTGCTTCTCATTCTTCACATGGACATGTTTAACAATGAGGTATGTACTGAGAATATTTATAGTGCAAGTCATATATTCTATAGTCCATGTTCTCCAACTATCACAGTAAACTGGTAAAGCAAGGTACAGTATTTGAAATTTGAAAAGTGAGATTACAGTCTTCTCTATGTATTTTTTCATCAAGTGACCTTACATAATCTACCAAACCAAGTTTGGTTTTTTTCATTTGTTTGTTTTTGTTTTTGTTTTTGGTACTGAGGATTGAACTCACAACCTTGCACCCACCAGTCAGCACTTAGGCCACTGAGCTAAATCCCTGGCCCTATTTTTTTGAGACAGGGTCTCACTATGCAATTCAGGCTGGCCTTGACCTCACTTTGTAGCCCAGGCTGGTCTTGAACTCACAACGATCCTCCTGCTTCAGGCTCCTGAGTGCTAGGACAAACCAAGTTTGTATTCTCATCTATAAAAGAAGTGTTATACAAATTAAATAAGGTAATGTGAATGTATGCTAAAAGATACGCTAAAGTCCATTTTTTGGCAATTTGGAGAGATAGTCTCTACAGTACTCTCATGCCCTGCCCTTAAAATTCTTACATTCTGATTTTGAGAATTTCTGTAATTATCTCCTAGGCAGTGTGGATAGAATCAGTGACTTGCTTTGAATTCCTTGGTGAAATATATGCACCATGACAAATTTTAAACCACAATTATAGCTTCCCTGAACATTAATTTGTTGAGCGATGCTAATCTTCAGCTCCCAAAATACAGTCCTGCAAGCTGACTGCAGCACAGCACAACTGAACCACAACAATTTGAAGTCTACCTATAAAAGCTATACTAATCTGAATACTATCTGTCTAAGTTCTACTCTTAATTCGAAATGGATTCCTGTGTAATCTTAGGCAAGTCTTTGAGTCAGAATGCAACAATTTTGTTATGATATCTAAAATAAAAAGTTAGAACAACCAAAAGTCTTTTAACTCTAATTTTAATTGATTTTATTTACAATCAGTTGCAAATAGCCCAAAATAAGAGGAGAAAATAAATTTCTAACTACTGAATTATGATTCTCCATATAAAAAAAAACTATTAGTATGACAAATTGAAGGTAATATTTTGGTGGAATTTATATGAAATGAAAATACCATGATTTTTAGATTATTCTCTTTTGAGATAAGAAACTAAGAGTACCTGAATTTTATTTCCTGGGATAAAAATGAATCATATCATAAATAAATGGTGTTTCAAAAACAGTCCTTTTTATGTATTATCACTTTTTTTTGGTGATATGTTATAAATACTACTGCAAGACAAATTCTTCCCTCCCAAAGTTATGTACTGAAATCCAAACTCTTAGTACCTTGAAATACACACTTATTAGGAAATAGCCCATTGCACATCCAGTTAAGATAAGGTTAAAAAACAGTAGGATGACCCCTAATGCATTAAAAGATTGTTCTTCTAAAAAGGAAAAATCTGAATGCATTGAAGAATGGAACACTGTCTGAAGATAAAGGCACAGATGGCCTGATGCAGACACAAAATAAATAATATCAATGATCACCAGAAAAGTGCCAGAAGCTAGAAGATATGTTTGGAACAGTTTTATTCCTTTCCAAAACCCCTAAGAAAAAAAAAAAAGCTTGACATTTTCATGTCAGAATTCTAGGCTCTGTAATCAAAAGACAATATATTTATATTGTTTAACCTATCCAGTTTATAGTACTGTGTTATAATAGTCTTAGCAAACTCATACAAGAATTTATAAATTATCGTAAGTATTTTGATTAAGTATATATAATATAGGAAACTATTTAAAAAATAAAGAAGTTCACTAAAAGTTATTAATTTTGCTTCTATAACTACAGGAACTGACAAGAAACATTCATTTTTTCACCTTATAAATCCAGACCAAGTTAACTCCTCTTGGAAGAAAAGAATAAGAAGATTCAGTATTCTCCACAGGTCAGTTTTTTCTGATGTGATATAACTGTCTAATGCAATCTGAAATAAAATCTAAGCATGCTATTATGTTGATCCAAACAAATTAATTCTAATGTTTACATATAGAGAAAAAAGTAAGAATAACCAATGAAATATTGAAAAACAAGAATTAAGTAGAACAGCTAATTCCATAGCACTCCAACTGTTATTATCAAGCTGCTCATATCAAGGCTGTAATGTTAGAAAAGAATAAGAGAACAGATTAATTGATCATGATATCCCAGATAATATCACACAAATATGTATGGTCAAATAATCTTTCATGGAAAAGCAACAGTAGCACAATGGAGTAAGAGTAGTTTTTCTAACAAATGTTATCATCAATGTATAAAAAATGCATCTAGACTAGACCTCAGATATTCTATAAAAATTAAACCAAATTGAATCATAGACATAAATATTAAACCCGAAACTTTAAAGCTCCTAGATGATAACAAAAGAAAATAAAGGGGACTGACTTTAGCAACACTGTCATAAGTAAAGCATCAAAGTGTAATCCATGAAGAGAATAATTGCTAAATTGGACTACTTAAAATTAAAAAAAAAATGTTCAGTAAAAGACATTGTGAAGAGAATGAGAAGGGCAACTTATCAAAATATTGTCTCAAAAATAAAAGAAGTAAAAAATAAAAAAGCTTGTGGTGCAGTTCAATCCAAAGGCTGTAGGTTGAAACCTTAGTACTAACATTAAATAAATAAATAAATAAATAAATAAATAAATAAATAAATAAATCTAAACTGATACATCACTAGAGAAGATACACAGGTAGCAGATCAGCATATGTAAAATTTTCATCAACACATTACACCTGAAAAATTCAAATTAAACAGTGAGATGCCACCAAGCACTTACTAGAACAGCAAAAATCCAAATTCTAGCAAGGATGTCAAACAGTAGAACCCTCATTCATTGTTGGTGGAAATAGATACAATGGTACAGACATCTTGAAAGACAGTTTCTAAACAAACTGAATATATTTCTGCTATGTAAGTCTACAATTAGTGTCCTTAATATTTATCCTAACTAGTAGAAAATACTCTATGCAGAAATATCCAAATAGTTGTTTATAGCATCTTTATTCATAATGGCCAAAATTTGGGAACAACCAAAGCATTCTTCAGTAAGTGAATAAATAGTCTGCAATACAAGAACACAATGGAATATTACTCAACTTTGAAAAAAAATTGTCTATCAAGCCTTCAAAATACATGGAGGAATCTTAAATACATATTGGTTAGTGAAAAGAAACAAATCTGAAAGGGCTATGAACTGCAAATTCCCAACTGTATGACATTCTAGGAAAGATAAAACTTCTAGATCTCTTCGGAAAAACTTCACAGGTTTAGAAAGGTTAATGTGAAGGAAGAAATTAATACATAGAGCATGGGTGATGTTCAAGGGCAGCGACATTATTATGTATGAAACTGTAATGGTTGAAACATATTTTTAGTTCTGTTAGAGCTCATAGAATACACAATACCAGGATCGAAGCTTGGAGTAAGCTTTGAACTTTGGTTGATAATGATTTTTCAATGTAAGTTCATTGACCATACTAACTGTGCAAATCAATTGTAGAATATAGATAGTGAGAGAGGTTAGGGTTGGGGAGCAGGCGATCCAAGGAAACCCTCTGTAACTTCTGCTCAAGGTTTCTGTAGTGTAATCCCCGCTCACCACCAAAATATTTAAAAAAGGAACAGCAACTTGTCCCCCTACCTCTCCCCTTCCTCCTTAATTCTTTTGCCTCTCGGTTCCCTTCCATACTGATCAATATTATTAATAAACTTTTCTTTAGATTTTTGATATTATCTGTTCATTTTCTAAAGTAATCACAAAGGGTTAGAAACTCTCATGAATTCATGTACATATGTATTTAGACTGTTACTCAAAATTTAATTGATATTTTCCAAGAACCTCTTACTTTTCTTGTTACTGGCTGGTATTTGGATGTAAAATGATAAAACATATTGATCTATCCTCAAAAAAAATTCAAACATTTTTTTCTTCATTCTTCACTTACATATTGTAGCAGAAAACAGATGCACGTGTCTCATTTTTCTTCTTTTACTTTCTGTGATACATGGATTGGAATGCATTCATATTATATATAGGTCACTCTCCACTCTTGAGTTTGATTACTTTCTTGCAACTGTCTACAGGAGTTCCAATAACATGAGCCACAACTTTAGGTAAGCACAGTCAGCCCTGCATTGCTTTTGTGGGCAATGTCTATCTCTTTTAGTCAGAGGATCTTTGAAGGGGCATGACATACAAAGTAGTCTAGACTATAAGCTTTATCACAACAACCTTCCCAAACTAATAGTACAATAATTATCGTTACTACCCTACCTATGAAGAATTTGAGACAGAGGACTTTTCAAGGAATGATTGAAGATCAAAAAATATGAATAGACATTCATTTGAACAACAATGTCTGATTTACAGTTCAGTATTTGTCATATTTAATTTCACTGTCTTTGAAGGGTGATATGTGCACATTTTGTATTCCACCACTGATCTTCTCTAAGATCGTGTGCTTTCTGTTGGAATTATCTTCGAAATTGAATTGATGTCATCGAATCAAGTGAAAACGTTTGATGGGGTAAAATGATAGGTATGAATCTAATTTTTGTGATGCTATTTTGAGGTCACAGAGTATGTTCTTACTTTTAATTTTTCCTTTATAGCATCAAATTAAACATATTATCATTAGCAATATGCTATATCATTTTCCATATCCCCACACAGAATTTAGCTTGCATTCCCAACCACCAAATATAAGGAAGTAATGTAGACATACCTCACAGAGCTTGCAGTACTTTATTATGATTCTTTCTTCCAGTGGAGAACTGTATAGTGTCTATTCGTTATTCTTTATTTCCAGTAATTTAGCCTTTCCTAAATGAAAATAATTCTGTTTAGTACATCTACAATATCATCTTCCTTTCCAATCTTTTTGAATTTTGTCTTCTATCTTAACTGGTTCATATTCACCTATATAGAATATATGAGCTAAAGTCATTTGTGAATGGCAGGGGTGGAGAAGGGTTGGAGCAATATATACATTTGAAATTTTGTTAGAGTACTATGACTGAGTAACTTGTGATATGAAATAACTTAACTATTAAAAGATAAATTTAAGGGAAGTGTCCTTATAATTTTCCATCACAATTCTTTTATATTAATTTGCAGATTACAGCTTGGAATTTTCTGGTTCAAATAGTAGCTGTACTGTCAAGTTCTGTTTGTGCACAGTGGAGTATAAAATCTCCATCAATGAACATTACAAAACTGAAATCAACAGTAACAAGTAGGCTATTACTACCATACTAGTATTCATTTACTAATTAATTTATTTTAAAAATTATTATTATTTATTTAATAACAAAGAAACCATGCACATCCCTTCTTGTGTGGAGTTGGAGATTAGCTTGTGTAATGATTTTAATACTTATAAAATAGCTTTAAAATGATATTTTAAAATGTTTCTCAAACACTAATGCTGGCAATACTTCAGATAAGCATTATAAAAGGTACTTTCTGAGAACTAAGACATCATCCATCGATGCTTCAAATTGCCAGCAACCAAAGCCAGCATAAAATTTTCTCCTTTCCTCACAGTACTCATTCTAATCAATGTAAAGTTTTATTCTTAATAAATGCCAGCCATTATTCTGTGATGTGATTCAAATTCAAAAATATTGAAAGATTCAACTTGTTTCCCCTAAAAAAGCAAATCATTTATGAGATAAGTAATGGAGCATTCTTTCAAAAGAAGTAGTGTAGACACACCTCACATAGCTTGCAGTACTGCAGATTATTTTGAGAACTGTTTATTTTGTAGAATCTTTAAAAATCGATTTAACAAAAATGGATCTTCTGAATCCACATTTGTTTAAACTAATTACTTTGCTGTGTCATTTAGTTATCACCATAAGAAAGTGAGCTGCTTCCCTTGGCATTTCACAGAAAGGAATTGAGTTTTATAAACAGTACCGTTCTCCTCGTCTCTGTTATTAGCTAGCAGGGTCCATTACTTAAATGCAGGTCAGCTGAGCTCAAGATTTGTGTTCTTCCCTTCTACTATTCTGGCTCTCCATGGGAAAACTTATCACCTTGATTTCTTTAAAACTGTTTAGTCATTTAGTATGTTTATGTTTTCTATACTCTTAATCTTGATAGTTTAAAAACAATAAGCAAAAGAAATCAGAATTCATACCTCATTCTCAAAACCATTACAGAATACAAAAGCATACAGTAAAATGGTGGTACATCACCCATGTAGATATCCCCCTAAAACATTATGCAACTGAACAGAGCACATAAATATTAAAACAACAGAAATACTCCCAAGTAACAAAACTTGGTGCCTTCAGACTTACATACTAAAAGTACCTTAATTGTACATTTTGAAGGAATCGCTACTATATCAAAAGACCTTCTTACTTTTTCTTAACATATGATTTTTTTCTTTCTTCATAATTAACTCTTTCCCATTTAAAGGCTGGATGGAATGATAATTTTTGAAAAAGAGAAGAACACTATGCTACTGGTTAATAACAGGTAGAAAGTGAGAATGTGAAATATGTGAGTTGTATTTAGGAATGTTCTTCTACTTTTGACAAAAAGACAAAAATATACTCATTTTAGTAAATTTTATGAACATCATTATAGAATAGCATAATTGCAAAATTAGTATTATTTTCATATTTAGAATTGAAATACCACCAAGATTTCTCTCCTCATAGTGTATATGTACTATATAACTTCTGGATTTGTAAAATGATAGTTTTATTCATGGTTAGGTTATGTTATATAATGTAACTGACTTTCAGAGTAAAGTAAGGAGGTATCCAGGCATGGCAACCTCATATATAATAGAAAGTTGAAAAAAGAAACAAAGCTCCAAAGTTCAGAGGTACATACTAAGAGAGCTGGAAAGAAGCAAATTTCCATGTGTGAGCTGCCTAGGGTAACACACAAAAAGAATTTAGAAGTAGCCTCCCTGAGATCAGCTGTTGACTGATAACCACCAAGGGAGTGAAAGACTCAATTTTACAACCCCAGGAATGAAATTCTTTCAAGAATAATTTTGTAAGTGGATTTTTCCCCAAAACCTTCAGAAGAAAACTCAAAACAAAATCTTTCCTTCAGTCTTAAGAATTCCTGACCTAGTCATGCCTTACTAGACTTCTACCTGGAGAGCTGCAAGGTAGTAAATATATATTGCTTTAAACTGCTAAATTTTTAGGAAAGTGTGTCAGTCAGGGTTTACTAGAGAAACAGATATGACACAAGATATACAAATGTATAAGAAATTACAAGATTGTCTTACGATGGTCAACCATAGAGTCAAATGAGAAAATGTGCAGAGGGTGTCTTCATGTTGGAGGCGAAAGGTCCAGCCCAAAGTCTGGAGCTCACTGCAGAGCTCCATATCAGGAGACTGATGGTTTGTGGTAGAACACTGAAGAATCTACAATGGAAGGCTAAAGAGTCTATGCCAAAAGACTAAAGAGTGCCAGGCAGAAGCCAGTCTCCACTAGAAGCCAGGAGATGACATCTAAACTGAAGACAAAGACGGGCAAGGATTAGCAGTCAGTCCTTCATTATTTCCTTTTTATTGTATGCACATTAAACCCCTCTGGTGAGTGTAGCACTTACACCACCTCTATGGTCTCCTCTTGCACAGGCTGAGGATGTTACAAAGGACCCTGGCCCCCTTCTGAATCACTTAGTTAAATTTCTGACCTTTTCAACTTGACACAGTGTATCAACCATTAAAATCTAACCCTTGTCAACTTGGCAACCAGACATATTTCTTTAAATCAGTCTCCAGATACAAAAATATGCTTAAAATTATGGCTAATGTGTTTTAACTCTCCTGCATAAAAATGGAAACATACTAATTGCCTCACCAGAATAGAAGGTGATTTGCCCTTGGGTGATGCTTATTCTTATCATTTTATAATTGAATAATAAATATAACACAGCTTAACATTCCTTAAGAATCAGTGTTAAGTGTATCAACATTATATTATACTAGAATCATGTTAGGGGAGAAATAGTGCATTTATAATCCTCTTTTCTGTAGCTGATCGTGGGGTTGTAGCTGTTATTTAGAACTACCTTCTTCCACTACCCATTCTGTATTCCCTTGGCCCTCAGTAAGCACCTCAGCAGGTCTTGGTTCTTTCCCTGGTGGAGTGACCCATACCTTCATTACTTAAGGCTCTGGACCATTTGTCATTCTGCCTAAATTAGGTAACTTTCCACTGACTTTAATAACAGAGCATGGTAATATTAACATGTGCCCTAAGGGATCTCCTGCACTCCATGTGTATTCCTTCATTCCTCCATTGTAGAGTAGTAGTCCAATTTCCCCTTGACATTCTGGGTCAATTACCTCTGACAATACTGTGGTTCCCTTTTTAAAATGTTTTCTCAGAGGCATGAGGAAACCAAAGTGACCAAGAGGAAACTTTTAACTTCCAGTTCAATGGTATCATTGTTATGCTTCCTGGTATAAGCCTTCCCCACTCCGGAACAAAATTTTCTGAGCCAGCAGAACATAAGATCATGGGGACAAGAAGCAGAAATTTTTCTAGTGGATCACTAAGGTTAATGGTGAGTGGCACCATTCCTAGTTCTACCCCTTGATTGCTGGACTCATGAATCCTGGCTATGGGAGACTCGGTAACATATAGTGGACACTAATTTAAAGCACATACAGTCTTTTGAAGTACCTTACCTGAGCGCTGCAAGCTGTTGCCACCTAGCTGGCACCGTCACTGTGTTTCTAAAAGACCATTCCAACTTTCTAACAATCTGGAAGGTGAAGAGCATGGTAAGATGAGGAAATTTCATGAGTATGAGTCCATTGCCTCACTTCTTTGGATGCAAAATGTCAAAGGCAATGCTATGTGGAATTCCACGATGGTAGATAAGGCATTCTGTGAGTCCACAGATGGTAATTTTGGCTGAAGCCTTACGTGCAGTGAAGGAAAATCTATATTCCAAATACATGTCTATGCCAGTGAGGACAAAGGATAATCCCTTCCATGATGGAAGTCATCTGCCAGGTCGCAGATTGATCACCCTGTGGAATGGTGCCATTTCAGGGACACAGTGTTGGTCTCTACTTCTCACATATAGGGCAATCAGCCATGGCTGCAGCCAAATCAGTCTTGGTGAGTGGGAGTTCATCTTGCTGAGACCACGCATAACATCTATCCCTGCCACCATCACCACTCTGTTCATGGGCCCACTGGGCAGTGACAGGAGTGGCTGAAGAAGGAGGTTGGCCACTATCCACACAATGGGTCCCCTTATCTACTTGATTATTAAAGACTTCTTCTGTCGATGTCACCTTTTGGTGAATGTTTACACGGGAAACAAATATTTTTATGTACTAAGCCCACATGTAGAGGTCTACCCATATACCTCTTCCCCAAATATCTTTGTCACCAATTTTTCAGTTACACTCTTTCCAAATTCCAGACCATCCAGCCAGACCATTAGTTATGGCCCATGAATCAGTATACCATCGCACATCTGGCCATTTCTCCTGCCAGGCTAAATGTACTACCAAGTTCACTGCTCAAAGTTCCACCCACTGTCATGATTTCCCTTAACCAATGTCCTTCAGGGATGTTCCAGAAAGGGGCTGTAATGCTGCAACTGTACACTTGCAGGTGGTGCATGTGCAACATACAGAACCATCCATAAACCAGGCCCTAGCCTTCTCTTCCTCTGACAGCTAATCATACGGCACACCCCAGAAGACCACAGGTTCATGCTGGGAAATAGAAGACAGTATAGTAGTCATAGAAGTCATACATATCTGGGCAACTTCCTCAGGTAATTTACTCGAACCTCTGAAACTGCCCTGATTCGATCACAAATATAACATTTTCATTTCATGATAGACTGCTGGTGTGCACGTCCAAACTTATGACTCGGTGGATCAGATAATACCCAGTCCATGATAGGCAAGTCAGGTCATGTGGTGATTTGGTGTCCCAAATCAAGCATTCAGTTTCCTCTATGGCCACTTAACAGGCCAAGAGCTGTTTTTCGAAAGGATAGCAGTTGTCTAGAGATGACAACAGAACCTTGCTTCAAAACTCTGAAGGTCTCTGCCACAATTCACCTATTAGGTTCTGTCAGGGACTCCAAACAGCATCACTATCTACTACTGACCCTTTAAATATCACTGGATCTTCTGGATCACATGGCCCTAGAGGGAAAGCAGCCTGCATAGCACCCAGACCTGTTGCAGTGCCTTTTCTTGTTCTGGCCCTCACTCAAAACTAGCAACTTTCTGAGTCACTCGGTAAATGGGCCAGAGCAAGACACCTAAGTGAGGAATGTGTTTCCTCCAAAATCCAAATAGCTCTGCTAGGCTTTGTCCCTCTTTTTTGATGGTAGGGAAAACCTTATTGTTCACCTTAGAAGGAATATCTCTGCTATGCTCCACACCACTGGCCTCCTAGAAACTTCGTGGAGGTACAAGAAACTTGTTGGATTTATTTCCCATCCTCTGTCTCTCGAATGTTGTATCAACAAATGCAGAGTGATTGCTACCTCCTGCTCACTAGGCTCAATCAGCATAACATCATCAAGGTAATGGATCAGTGTGATATCACATGGGAGGGAAAGGTGATCAAGATTCCTGCAAACTAAGTTGTGACACAGGGCTGGTGAATTATTAAACCCCTGAGGTAACATGGCAAAGATATACTGCTGCCATTGTCAACTGAAAGCAGTTTTTTTTTTTCTGATGGTCCTAATGGATAGATGTGGAGAAGATAGTATTTGCCAAATCAGTAGCTGCATGTCAAGCACCAGGAGATGTGTTAATCAGCCAAATCAAGGAAACTATATCTGGTACTACAGCTGCAATTGGAGTCACCACTTGATTCAGTTTATGATAATCTCCTGTCATTCTCCAAGAACCATCTGTCTTTTGAACAGGCCAAATGTGACAATTAAAAGGAGATGTGGTGCAGCCCACCACCCCTGAATCCTTCAAGACTTTGAAGGTGGCACTAATCTCTAGAATCCCTCCAGGAATGCAGTGCTGCTTTTAGTTAACAATTTACCAGGCAAAGGTAACTCTAAGGGCTTCCATTGGGCTTTCTTGCCCATAATAGCCCTCACACAACAGGTTAAAGAACCAATGTGAGGATTCTGCTAAGTACCAAGTACATCAATCTCAATTATTCATTCTGGAACTGAGGAAATGAATACAGGATGGATTTGAGGATCTATTGGATCTATTGTGAGTAGGACAATTGCTAAAACTACATTAATCACCTGACCTCCATATGCCTCTACTATTACAAGAGGACCATAATGATGCTTTGGATCCCCTGGAATCAACGTTAGTTCAGAACCAGTATCTAATAGTCCCTGAAATGTCTGGAAATTGCCTTTTCCCCAATGCAGTCACTCAGGCAAAAGTCCTCAGATCCCCTTGGGGAAGGATGGGAGAAAGACTGCATTAATTGTTGGTGCATCAATATTCTTCCCTGAGGGTATCTGGCTTACCCTTCATTCAAGAGGTTCTAGGTCTGCAAACTGGTTCAAATCCAGAAACTGGTTGAGGGGCCATGATTCCCTGTAACCTTGATAAGAAGTAGACTTCTGTTCATTAGCCCTTATATCTTCTTGATTACTTAAATCTACTAAAAATTTTGTAGGCTTCCTATATATTTCGTTTTTGGGAACACCATGGCTAATCAACTAGCAACATAGGTCTGCACATGTCAGATTTTTCTGGTCAGTTTTCTGCTTCTGCTGCCCATTACAGTACGTACAAGGACCCTGCCTTTGGTGATTGAGTGCTGCCACTTGACCTCTGCCCCTCCAAGATCCAATCAAGCCAATTGCCCTTAAATTTCCTAATTGACTAACCACAGTTCCCACTTTAAGGGCTGTCATACAGAGCAAAGCAATAGCAAGGCTCTTCAGGGCTGCTGGTGCTCCCCTCACAAATCTGTTTCTCAAGGTGTTAGTGAAGGGTACATTTTCTAGATTATCCCAATATGGAGGATTAGATTTAACTAGACAGATGCACTCCAGCATTCCCATTTCCCTAA
Source organism: Dasyprocta punctata (assembly GCA_004363535.1). Lineage (NCBI taxonomy): Eukaryota > Metazoa > Chordata > Mammalia > Rodentia > Dasyproctidae > Dasyprocta > Dasyprocta punctata. The sequence goes on from RJWM01006503.1 coordinate 76,599, forward strand.
CCCTCTGAATCTCCTCATCGATAGTAAACCATGGACTATCAGGCATTTCTAACTCATTTAGAGTGGACCACCTTTCTTTATTCCATGAGTTGTAACATTAAATTTGGAATCTTTGCTTAATGGGCCCATATTAACAAACTCAGCCTGATCCATGTGTGTATTTTTGCCACCGTTATCCCACATTCATGAAATTCATTCCCAAGATTGCTCATTAGATCTCTGCTTCTAAGGTTACACAAACTGCTAAACTTCTAGTAAGATTGCACAATAGTAAAAGTAAAATAGAATTTCTAATAAGTAAATCCATTGAATTATTTGTGAAAGTCGTGTTTTCCTTCTTGTGTGCTTAAGCTTCATGTGGTTAACAGAATGGCTTATATTCTGGAGGATATGAATCCTAAAGGAAGTTACATTAGAGGTATTTTCGTGCATAAATAAATGTAGTTGATCATTTTTCTTACTAAATCAGAATCAAAATATTTTAATTAGATTTAATTTTTCACTTAATAGTTTCATACATAATAGTTGAATTGGACATGAGAATGAAATGCAAAAATATGTATTTTACATGAAACTTCAGCATCCTACAATGATAAGTATTTATCATACCCAGCTTATTATTTTACCAAAAAAAGAATTATTAACTCTAACTTTTAATTTAATAATACATCCATTGAATTTTTTTGAGTTGGCTGAGTACTTTTTCTACTTTGTTGTGAATCTATTTCAAAAGACAATTAGCTGCACTCAGGATAATTTTGTATTTTCTTAATTATATAAGACTTTGAACCTACTACTGTAAAAAGAGAAGAATTAGGAATTTGAAAAATAATATTCAGAACTAATAGCTAACTAAAAGTTTGCAATTAACAGCTCCAAATATTGTTCAGACTTCAAATTTTCAAATGGCAAGTGATGGTTAACCTTAGTGTAGGGAGTAGTGAGGACAATGGTAAACTGAGCATGTGGCTGGTCTGAAGGGGCAGCCGATCAGTTCAAGCTTGCTATGAACTTATAGGAAGGTGTTATGTTATGTGCCAACTGGTTCGGGTTGCACTGGTTTGAACTTGTCTGTATCTATTGAGAAAGAATACACATAGGCAATATGTTACATGACACAGATTTATTACTTATAAATAGACAACAATGGGTGAATGAAGACTACTATCGACTGTGAGCCATATCTTGTATCTTAAGAAAGCTGCCTCAGGTGTAGAGAATCTTGCCTGCCTATGTCTCCGTTTTTATTACAGCTAGGGTAGCCCCAGAATCAATCCATCCCGGGCTATATACCTCAGGGATCATGTGACTCACTGAGATACAGCTCTGAAAGCTTTCCTCTTTCCAAGGTAAAGATGAACATATCCTAAGCTATGTCAGGGTAGATTCTACCTAACTTAAGATAGAACACACTTTGAGAGTAACAGGAACAAGGCCCATTCTGCACCAGGCTAACTAGAGTGCTTTAGATATGAGATTCCTCCTTGACTGAAGATACAGCTAGCCTGGCATGTCCAGAATTACTTAGCATTCCAAACAAAAAGTTGAGAACAGCCTTGGGCTTCCTGAAGAACAGTTCTGTATCATACTGTAATTTCCAATTGAGAATATAAATCTGGATTTTTAGGCAAAACTTCCTATTTCTTGTAGAATTTGTTAAACCAAAATAACAGTCAAGAGAATCCATTTTCAACTTAATAATAGTGTTGCTCACCTCTAAAAGTGCTGCTTAATTTTCAGTGGTTTTACTATCTTAAGAATTTACTACAAAGTAATCTACATAGCTGAGAGTAATGAGCAACCAAGGTTGGCAAATGAATAGATGCTTCATATAAAATGACAAACTGCTGTCACTCTTTGACCTTGTAATAGTAAACTACTTACACTGAGACATATTTTTCCAAGATTCATTTGGAAATGGCTATATTGGATCAGATCTCTGTGGTACCAAATGTTAAGTTCAACACAGAATTTCTATCATATGGTGAGCTACTGTCACCAAACAGTTGAGGATTTTTTTATTCAATCAGATAAGAATCCTGAATTGACAATAATGAGCCCTGCTCACGTCTCCAGGATTTGAGTGCTGATGTGCCTCAACCCTTAGTGTTACAGCTCCAAACCCCGATAACTCCAGTCAACACCTGTTAATTTCAAACCCAACAATGTTGGTCAACTCTGTCCATTACTAGTTCTTGCCACTGTCAGTTCCTGCTAGTTGATGTTTCCTAATACAGGACAATAGAGGGTGAATCAGCTAGTTGCTAGTTTTTGCTTCTGCTCACTGCTACCAGTCAATACCAGTCAATACCAGTCAATGATGGTCATGGTTGGGTGACTCTGTGGTTGCTTGTGTCTTGTGCTGAATCTCATTAGCTGCAGGTCTCTGGAGGTTTTTAGGGCCAACATCTAGTGTTTATAGCTCTTTCTAAGTGAGTTCTCTTTCTACCCCATTGAAGATAAGAATAGCAAGTAGATGTGTAGGACCTCCTGAGCTTACACTGCCTGATAAAAAACTCATGGATATACTTACAGAAGTACAGGAGTTTTCATTAGAACAGGTCCTGTACTGGAGCATATGTGTTGGGGGCCAGACATCAGTGCATGAGAGGGAGCTCTAATTAGACCAACCCCAAAAATGTGAAAGGAGCATTGCTTATCTAACAATAGAAGTTCTCTGATTTGAGTTTATTGATTCTTCCAAATTGGTCTAAGTTCCTGATCTGAGCCTACTGATTGATTCATTTCTGCTGCTTGATTCAGATTCAGGAACACTGCGGACAAGTTAGACAACTCTCAGAGTGTGTGGGGCACCTAGCACAGCTAGAGCTGTCAGAGTACACTTCTGCAGAGCACGGGGAGATGTAGCTTCTTGGCTGACAGCTGTCGTATCTCAAATGACAGGGCCAAAATCATTGAATTTCAAGGAAGGCTAGCTGTGTACATCACAAGCTATCAAGGTTTAGAAGTTAATAATGGGCCTGGATCTCTGCATAATGACTGCCATAATCGGGAAAGTTTCTCTGTGGTTTTTTCAGAGAGCAACCAGCGGCTTCTGGGGTAGTGGCAGCAGAGAAGGGGCTGCCACCACTGAAAGCTGAGTTACACTTCCTGCCAGAGTGGCCAGGAGAGTGATTATGAAGCAATCTTAATGATGATCAAAGGACAGTGAGACAAGTTGTTTCAGTTCACCTTAAAGTGACTGAGGGAGAGTAACAGGAACAAGAGGGGGTGGACATGATAGCTGTGAGGAAAACTGCTGCTCGTCAGCCATCAGAGGATAAAGGAGAGAGGCAGGAGCTTCTTGTCTATTTCATCATCATCTGTCTAATGATGTCTAACTTCTACAACCGCATAATTTATATTTTTATTCTTCAGAACTGATGCATTTCCTGTGTTTGAGGATATAAAAGAGAAGAGACAGATAACTTTTGTACACAATTTACTGCCCTTTTCTACTCTTTTTGTCAATGTCTTAAAAAGTTTAGAATGGGAATTTCAGAAAAATCTATTGGATGTTATCAAATGATGTACAGATTCTTACAAGTAATAAATTATTATAAAGAAATGCCTATTAATTTTAGGAAATCAGCAATCATAGAACAAGTTAGTTTGTCTAGGTTATCAAAACTAAAATATGATAAAGAGTAAATTATAACATATTATGTGCATTATAGTAATATAAAAGTATGCAAATGAAAAAATACTTGCAATAATCAATTGATTATCAGTCTTACAGAAGGTAAAAGGTAATACTGCACTGATTATTAAGTTTCAGATTTTACACAACAAATGTAGGTGAGGAGAGCATGGCTGATCTCAGTATTTGCAATCAATAACTGGATTAAAAAAACAGCTGTTTCCTCTTGACATTTAACTTAGCATCATTAAAACTTACAAATGAGGTAGCTACTTAAGCAGATACTGACTTCAAATTCAATTTTGAATCAAAATTAAGAGACACTTCATATCTATTGTAGTAGACTAAAATTGATTTAAAATCAATATAATAACACAAAAAAACTCACTGTGGAATCAAGTAATGAATTGAGGTATAAAGTTGGGAATTTGGAGAGAGCGATTATAAGTCAGATCTCAGTGAGTTAAGTGAATTAACATTTTTAAAAATGAGACTGAATTTGTCTTTATTTCCTTCTTTTACAGACTTCAGAAATTTTCTGTTTGTATATTTAATTTGCTTTGTTTTGCTTTGTTTAGTGTGTCTAGTTAGAGTCCAGAGAGAGTACAAAACATAGTAACATTTTCTAGGTCAACATAACATACAGCTTCAACCTTATCTGCAGTCTGAGTTTTCTTACAGAAGACTCATGTATCTTCATACATAATTCCACTACATGTTGATAAAACATTCTTCCCATGCATAGGGCTTCAGTTTTACTATTAGAAAAGAAAAGAAACTGTCAAGTATCTTTAGGAAGCTTCTTGTGACCTCACGTTCAATGATAGCTGTATTTTTGAACCGTTACTTAAGTATTTTCAATTAAATGAAAATGTAGACACTGTTGCATACTCTGTTATTGGAATACTTTTGAGAAATTTGAAAATGATGTGAAGAAATTCCAACTTGAGGTCTATTAGTAGTAAACTGAGATTAGAAACCTATTATGTCTGCTAATTTGAGGGATACAAATAGTTGCACATTAACTTCTACCATTTCAGTACATTTTAGGGTGGACTAGAATATTTGATTTTGAAAATGAGTTCAGTCCTGTGTTCACTGTTGTATTTCAGACCCATCAGTGATAACTGAGGAGGAAACTCAGGTGTGTGAAGCAGAGCAAGCTCGGCCATTCTCAACATTGTCAGGGGGCTGAGGATACAGCTCAGCAGCACAGTGCCTGCCTGGCAGGCCTGACCTGAGTTAGATTCCCGGTACCAAATAAATAAATTAATACATAAATAAACATTGTCGGGTATACACTATGATCAGAAAACACGAACTGCTGGTTGAGGTACGACTGTTTACTTTTTCTCTTGTTTGTGGGAAGGGAATGGTCTGTACTGAATATGAATATGGGGCAAAGCAAGCTGTAGATGAAGATCCAAGAACAAGAGACTTGGGACCTGTCATGTTTGAGCAAGTTTTAAGCATGGAAGTGGTCCTCTGCATGAATCAATATTATGCCTCACCCCATTGTCACAAAAGGATCTTGAAATACGTGTAATACAAAAACCATGGCCTAACAAGAACCGAAAAAACACTAAGACAAGCACAGAGAGAACACAATAATAAGACAGGCAAAAAAAAAAAAATGTTGAGGGTTGGGGATTTAGCTCACTGGCATTAGTCATAAGTGACTGCCTGGCAAGCACAGGGTCGTGAGTTCGATCCTCAGTTCAAAAAAAAAAAATATTGAGCAGCCAAGGTTAATGTCCCTTTTTGAAGATCTCAAGCTGACTGGGACTTTGAACTTTAGTTACAGATTTTTCGAATAATGACTTTTAAAAAATATCAAAATATGATCTTTGCATTAACTTTGAAATAATGCTGTGTCACTGAGCAGTATCTTTAGACCCAATATAGTAACAGACATTGTAAATCAGATTATTTCTATTGGAAAGAAAATAAAACAGAGGGTAAAAAGCAGACAAATGAAAATAAGATCCCTTCTATTTTTACTACTTGATGTCACATTATGCTTATTATTACAATTAGTGTGAATCTTAATTCACATACATCTGCCTTAACAAGTTCAGTAGATGCTTTAATAAATTTATTTGAATTTATTATTTTACATTTATCTATCAGTGCATGACAAATATCTTAAAAGCAGCTGCACACAGTGGTAGCATTTCTTACACTGATTGTGCATTTACAGGTCAGCTAAAATGACTGTTCATTGTATTTGCTACACAGGGCTTGATAATCTTCTGATGATAGAATAACAAGGGAGCAAGTATATTTCAACCCTATGATCAAATTACATTCACTAACATCCTACTGATCAAATCAAGTCAAATAGAAGGACATGGGGGCATTCCAGGCCTACAGTAGGAAGGAGAGGTGAGCAAGTATTTGCTAATAAATAATTCAAGCTTTCAGAATCACTAAGCTACATTATATTAGATATTTGGGATAGGTAATTTAATTAAATGTGTGCAAACCAAGAACTTAAAATACTGGAAAGGAAGTGACTTTGTGAAAACCTTTGTCAACAGTTTGAACAGACAGATTAAAGGTAAACAACAAAAAATATTGAGTTAGACATAGATGAATTTGTTTTAAAATATTGGGGAAAGGAACAAGAAAAAAATGAATGTCTAGATGATTCTGTTCTAGGTTTGCTTTGCAATGTTCTTTAATTTCTCACTCTACTATAAAGAAACAAATTTGTAAAGAATGAGTGACTAGCTAATATAAAATCATGTAGCCCTCCAACTGGTGACTTAAAACCCTGGGATGCCCTTGGTTATACACGGTGAGGTATGTTTGTATTTGTGTACATGTGTATGTTTGTGTATTTAAATTTTAAATCAAACATTTAAGGCACATACACAGTGTAAATTATGACTTTTAGAATAGTTTGCTTTTCTTCAGTTAAAGACTGGTATTGATCATATAAGGTAAAGACTTCCCGGTATTAAAAGTTGAGATTTTATTATTTGAAGAAAAACACTGGAGCTCATTATAAATTTATGTAATAAGTTAAGAACCGAATCTTTGGAACCTCACTTGACCCGTGGCTTCTTTATGACAAGGTGGTTAAACTGGAATTACAGAAGACAATTCCCACTGAGATTTGTAACACTTTGATCTCTTTAATACTCTAGGAACAATTGCAGAACATTTGTTTCTACATGACTTCTTATGCTAGATCGTCTTTTAAACAATGTGTTCAAATAAAGGCACTTGTCAAAGAAATTAATCAAATCACACCCTGGCTCAAGAGACATCTATTGTCAACAGATAGGTGCTCAGGGCCCTGTGTGATGTAAGACAACTGATGCACCAAGAAGTGATCACACTCAGAAAACTATCAAAGAGGAAAGGGTATGGTTTATGTTGGAAGTTAAGCTTCAGTTTTACAAAATTTTTCCAGATAAGTTTTCCTGATTTTATTTTAAATGACTTTTCCCATACACCATAATCCATAATTCCTATGTTTTGATTTTTTTTAATATAAAAAATCAACAGGTTCACTTACGATCACTTTCCACAGTTTTCTGATCTCTGAAATAAGTGGCCTCCTCAATTTGTCTTTGTTTCTAAACTACTTTGATACAACTAATTATTTTGATCAAAAACCCATAAGCTCTTTTTTTTTTTGCTGTTTTTTTTTTTTTTTTTTTTTTTTTTTTTTTTTTTTTTTTTTTTTTTTTTT
>RJWM01006504.1:0-84118 GCA_004363535.1 Dasyprocta punctata
AACTGATTTTCAGGTTTCATTTATTGAGACTAGGTTATTTTTTGATCTCTCTATTCCTGCTTTCTTCAAATGACAGAGTTCGTTTCCTCATGGGTGGACGCCATGGAGAATTTAAGTTCCTGCCTCCTTCTGGCTATGCCCCTTGCTATGAAGCCTTACTTCCAAAAGAGAAGATGAGATTGGAGCCTGTCAAAGAATATAAACGTGATGCTGATGGTGTGAGAGATCTGTTGGGTACCACGCAGTTCCTTTCCCAAGCTTCTTTTATCCCATGCCCCATTGACACCAGTCAGGTAGGTTCAGATTGCTGATGAGAGGCAACCACTGTGGCTGAAATAGTAAAGTTAAATCTTTATGTTTACTGTGTTGTCTTTGAGCCATGCTTACTATACATTCTATAGACTTGTGAATGTGAACAACTGTTCTCCATGTTGTTGCATATGTAGAGACTGAGTTTGCTAAGAACTTCTCAATGAACATATGGAGCACCTGCTACGTGCAATGTGCTGTACTCTATGAAAGGTAGGCAGAGATGTTCTATTATTCTCTGAGAATTCACAACCAAATTGGAGATACAAAGGCAAATGTATTCTACTTGAAAGGCCAAATGTAATAAATGCAGAATGAACAATATGCACAAGTCAGTGCTAAAGATGTTCTTTAGGCCAGAGTGTCTCTAGGAGTCTGTATAGAACAGATGGAATTCAGTCAAGGCCTTTGCTAAGCTTGAATGTGAAGGGGCATCCAAGGGCATTGTAATAGTGATGAGAGAAATAAGGGCCTGGGAGTAGAAACCCAGCAGGGATAGGTAGCAGTGAAGATCTTCCCATGGCAGAACAGTCGAAAGAGGAGGAAAAGTACAAGAGAGAAACTGAAAAATAAAAGTGAAAGAAATGGAGTAATATAGAAGATGTGAGAATGCTGATAAGTGGGCATTTTCTTCCCCTTCTAGGGTGTGTATTTTGAGAGAGGCACAGTCACACACTTATGACAAGAGACATGCAGTAGCACTCAGCATTTCCTACACATCAGTGGTGTTTGAATCACTATTCTAAGGTGTTATAGAAAATGAATGCAATGGGAGCTTGCCTCTAAGTCACATGGGGTTAATGCTTTATAGAAAAAATAGCTCCTTTACCCCGTAGAGTGTCTCTAGCATGCATCTTCCATAATATTCTTCTTCTTTTGTTGTTGTTAGTACACAATAGCAGTACATAGAGTTTACATTCATTTTAGGGAGTAGGTGTAGGCACTTAACACATCTCAATTCCTTTTATTCACCTTCCTCTCCCCTCCCAACTCTCTCTTTCAGTCTGTAGATCCTCTTTACCCATGTTCATTATTATTGTTATTTTTTAGTTCGTGTTTATGACATAAAATGTTTAGATTCATCATGGGTACTTGGTACATGTACATCATGCATCATAAATCTTTTTACATCCCCTTTCCCTTTTCCCCACTGTCGTCAACCCTGTTACATTCTACTATATGTATATATTCATGTGGTTAGTGACAGTGAACTCCTGTGAGAGAAACTGCAGCATTTCTCTGCCTGGTTCAGAGCCTCCTGCAGCTCCTTGAATGCAGAGAGCAGGTCAGTAGGAATCTGGGAGACATTCATGACCAAGTGTTGGTCCTAGGATTTGGATAGTCGTGTTCCTGTGAACTCTAGATGTTGCAAAAGAAAAACTCATCTTTTAACCTCCTATTTTCTATAACTGGGAGCCTGCGAATTAAACAGATTTTCAAGAGAAAAAATAGATTTTGATCATCTAGTACAGAGTTTACAAAGCTGTAGGACTCAGGGAGGAGGTAAGTATTTGAAGCTTATGTACCATCTGACAAGGGAAAGTGGGGAGGATGCAGACACTTCTGGGAAAGCAGCTGACCTTAAGAAAAGATATGTGGGTCTTTAGGAGAGCAGATGGGAGATGTGATCATTTGTGACAGTGTTTGGGTGTGGTGCTGACATTTCTTGGTGACAAGAGTCCATTTCCTGGAAGGAACCATTGAATTCTTTTGGGAAGTTCTACTTTTAAGCAGATAATGGGAACGTTCAAAATGCTCTTTCCTACATCATTTGTTTCCCAAATGTCTGCACCTCAGAATAATCTTCATGCCACTATGGCATATTTGAAGACAAGAAGCCTGAGGGCCGAGGACCAAAGCAGCTTCCCTGTGGACCCAGGGCTGCTGTGCTATGTGGGGAAACAGAAGCATGCGCTGGGTTCCCGCTGCCTCTGCCTGCTAGGTCATCAGAAATCTGTGTGATACTCAGACAAGCCTTCCTGGAAAAAGGTGACCCAGAAAAAGTTCAAAAGAATGAGAAAAAGTTTTGATGAGGGGAGAGAGGAGGGCTTGATCCCAAAATAAAATGAATTCTCTGAACATCCAGAATTAAAGATTTATTAATCAAGCAACCGAGATATACCCAAAGCCAGAATAACTTTAACATGTAGGCCTGCAGCTGAATTCATACGGACCCTGTAACTATGGAAATGTTGCTGGGTAATCAATTCATAGAGAAGTTCTTGTGGGAAAGGACAATATATTCCCTTCAGTGAGACCTTGTAATTTTTTACAATCTATCATTCTTTGAAATTTCTGTCAAAGGAGAAGTTAGATATAAGGTACAGTGTCAAGCCTCCCTGGGGCACATTAACCCTTTCTTTGCAAGATAAGTACTGTTAACTAGAGCACTGAATGCCTGGCCTAACTAGAGTTCTGCCTGGATGCCACCCCAGTTCCTTGCTAAGCACTGGGAGGAGCGCCCAACTCCCAGCACCTTTCCCGGGGACTGGAGACTCCCAGGAAGCAATGAGCAAGCCAGTGTTATTTTGCACCAGGTGGTTGCCCTTGAGGTCCCTGAATTTATGATTAGGGGTTATTTGTGGTGGCCTCTTTCCACACCAGTCAGCTGCATTTTTCTCTTTCACTGAAGTATGTGGTTTCTCTGACCTGTAATTCACCTTCAGGATATCATCAACTGCAGTACATTTAGTTTAAACAGGTAACCTTAATTAGTCAGAAGAAAAAATTTAATAGTTGCAACTTGTTTGTTAATAATTTTCCCCATTATGCTCTTTATGCAAATATCATGCCACTTACTTTGACTTTCCATAATTAGATTAAGTTGAATTTTTTAAAATACTTTTAACTAAAAGGCAAATAGTAATTGTAACATGTAAACATTTTCTCTTTGATTTTCTTAGACTTCACCAACTTGATACTTTTTTTTCTGCAAAACAGTGTTTTCTCCACAAGCATCTCTCTACCTGCCTCAAATTAGGGTTAGTCTAAGAGTAGAACTTAAACAATGAGACATCAGTGCTTATTGTGATGGAAGTGAGATTTCAAAGGACTGGGTGGGTGATGCACAGGTGAAGAAGGAAAAGCATGCAGGATCCCCCTAAAATGACGACTGGTGCCTGGCTCTGCCTGATAGCTTGCGAGCAAGTGTGGGTCCAGGGTTAGACATCCTCTAAGAGTCAGAAGAAATGAGAAATCTCCATTTGTATACAAAATGTCCCATTTCTTAGAGATTTTCAGCCAATAAACATGGAAATAATAGTAACAACCACAAATTAAAGAAAATACAAAAGAAAGTGGACCTTCAGTTTGTCACCTCTGAGAAGAAATAGGAACAAAGTTGCAGGAAAACACAGAGGGACTTTCTCTAGAGGTTATCAGGGAGGCTTCACAAAGGCAGTGACATTGGAGCTAAATTCAAAAGGACAAATGGTTGAGGACTCTCAAAAGAAATGCAGAATAACAAGAGCAATCCTGGGTAACAAGAGCAAACCAGGAAGCATCACATCCCAAATCTAAAGTTATATTGCAAAGCTACAGTGATAAACACAGTATGGTACTAGTACAAAAACAGATGTGTAGATCAATAAAACAGAATAGAGGATGCAGAAATAACCCCCCACCCATTTGACAAAGTGGCCAAAAACATACACTGGAGGAAAGATAATCTCTTTAACAAATGGTGCTAGGAAAACTGGCCATCCACATGCAGAAGATTGAATCTAGACCCATATCTCTCACCATGTATGAAACTAAAATCAAAATGTATCAAAGATCTAAATATTAAAACAGGAACAATCTGCTAGAGATAAAATAGGTAACACTATTAAAGACACAGTTGTAAGCAAGGACCTTCTGAACAGAACTTTACTGGCACAAGAATAATACCAAACCTCAACAAATCAGATCACATCAAATTAAAAAGCTTCTGCACAGCAAAGGAAATAACCAACAGAGTAATAAGACAACCTACAGAATGGGGAAAAAATTGCTAATTATCCTTCAAAGGATTAATAATCCAGAATATGTAAAGAATTCAAAAAAATTAAACCCCCTAAAATAAAGTGCCCAATCAGAAACAGGAAACTAAAATGAGTATATATTTCTCAGAAAAAGTACAAATAGACAACAAATACATGAAAAATTGTTCATCATGGGTCATTAGAACAACACTAAGATTGTATTTTATGCCAAAAAAGAATAACTATCGTCAAGAAATCAGATAATAACAAATACTGGCAAAGCTTCAGGGGAAAAGAAACTCTTCTACATTGTTTGTGGGAATGTAAACTAACACAACTGCAATGGGAATCAGTGTGGAGATTTCTCAAAATGAGAAAATCCGTCTGACCCAGGTCTTCTCCTCCTAGGTGTCTTCCCGAAAGAGTTAAGGACATTATATTATAGTGATACATGCTTAGCCATGTTTATGGCAGCACAGTTTATGATAGCTAAATCTTGGAAGCATCCTATATGTCCATCAGCAGATAAATGGATAAAGAAAATGTAGTATTTAAACACATTGGAATACCACTCTGCCACAATGAAAGATAAGCTTGAATCATTTGTAGGAAAATGGTTGCACCTGGAGAACATAATGTTAAGTGAAATGAATCAGACAGAGAAGCCTTAATATCACAGAAATTTCTCTGATATAAGAAACCCAAAATACAAATAAAGAGCAAAATAAAAGATAATAGAAAGTAGGAAGGTAAATATTTTTTAAGAAGGAGAAAGGGGAAAGGAGAGGAGGGAAAAGAGATGAAAACAGAATCAAAATGCATTATGTACATGTACCAACTAGCCACAAGGAATGTAATCATTATGGAATGCAAACACATGCTAATATGTACTAAACACATGTGCAGAGTACCAATAAGCTCAAAGTTCACATGTGAGGGAGCAGAATGTGGAACAGTGTGGTCTTTGAGGAACATTTCAAGACATTTGGGAAGCATGAGTTAGTGGAGACCTCAGTGAAAAAAGAGCATTATATACCTGGTTAATGCATCTAGTCTTTTCTTAGGAGTGCTATGGAGCACTTTGGGAAAACATGCTGGAGCAGTGTTTTCCTGTGATTTTTTATTGATTTCTTGTTTTTGTTGTAGTGCACTTGTCTGGTCACAGAGAGGAGAATAGGTTGGTGGGGAGCTGGGAAGAGCAATTGTAAGACATTTGCAGGGCCAGGGAGAAAATAATGTGATATAGCAGAAGAGATCCTTCAGAAAGACTCAGGAAATAAGCATCATAGATTTCATGGCAGACTGAAAGAGAAGGTAATATCAATGAGGTAGGAAGAAACTAGGCTTCCTCCTAGTTTCCAGGCTTAAGAAAGTAGCAGAACATTTAGCAAAACAAGAAAATAAAATCAAGAAGAGAAAAGTACTTTGAAGGAAAGTTGATGATTCCAGCTTTGGGTACATATTGAGGTCACTTGGATGAAAATATGGATCTGAACTTGGAGGAGACCACGGACAGAGAAGCACTGACTTAGAGTAGCCACCTATGGGTAGAAGTGGGAAGGTCTTTCAAGGTGAGAGGATAGAGTGAGAAAGTAAGGTAAGGAGAGCATCCACACGTGAATCATATGCAACACAGATGTCTGCAAGGAAGACCTGGAAGGTGTGGTCAAAGAGGCCCCAAGGAGAGAGAGGCATAGGGCTGACAGCATGTGGCAGGGTGCAGCCCCTCCTTGGTGATGTGCCAGAGAATTCCAGTGAGATATCTGACCCCTACAGATTCTATGATGGAGTTCAATATAACAGATGCTTCAAGTTCTGACTTTTCACTTGCTATTTTTTTCTTTTAGGTCGTTTTGCCACCTCACCTAGAGAAGATTCGAGACAGATTGGCTGAGAATATCCATGAACTTTGGGGAATGAATAAAATAGAGCTAGGCTGGACTTTTGGCAAGGTATGTGGTTCGGTGGCCAGCCCAAGGTGGGGGGTTGGGTTTTCTTGTCACTGGGAAGGGTGTTTCAGACACTTGAAGAAGTATGGGAACTTCATGAGCCCTCTTCCTGCCACCTGCCTACCTTTTCCTCTGGTCAGCAACACCCTGTTATTTATCTGCAGTCAGGGACCTGTGGCTTTCAGATGTATCACTCAGATTAATGGACACTCAGAGTAGGTTAGGGAATGTCTTTCACTAGAAAGTATTTTTAAATGGAATGTAAATTGACTTTGTTCTGTGGTAAGTATAAGGTCATGTCTGAAGGCAGGAGGACAGGTGAGTTCTGAATCTTCCTGTGACCCTGACACTCTCAAATGATACATACCCCACTTAGCTACTGAAAAAGTCCCTGCACTCTAACACTTATGTGTGGATATAGCTACCATAAAAGATTCTCTTTCTGTGTGACCACCTCTCTGCTCTGTGCTTGTGTAATAGCACAGAGAACTGCTTTAGAAAACTCATCACATCTGAAATTTTATATGTACTCCTGTGAATATTTTATTCGCTTCTGTCCCTATTAAACCATTCTATTTATTAACCCCATATTGTCTGTGCTCACAACTAAACTCCTAATGCCTAGTTCAGTGCCTGTCATGGAGCTCATTTGCTTGAATAAATGATGAATGAATGAATGAATGATGAATGAACGAATGAATGAATGAATGAGTTAATGTTTGGATCCACACTGTTCAGTACAATAACCCCAAGCTACATGTGGCTCCTGAGCCTTGAAAAGTTGCTAGTCTGTATTGAGATTTGCTGTGACTGTAAAATACACCCTGAACTGCAAACATTTAGCATGAAAACATAATATAGAATGTCTCCTAAATTTTCTTATAGGTTACTAAGATAATAATTTACATATATATGATTAAATAAAATGCATTGTTAGTATTAATATCACATTTCTTTTTGCTTTTCTAATGTGGCTATCTAGAAAATTTGAAGTTACAGGTGCTGTTCACATCTATGGCCAGTTTTACATTTCTGTTGGACTCCAGTCAGACTTCTGTAGTCCTTTATGTCCTGAAGAATGCTACCCTTAAGTAACATCATAGTGGCTTAGGTAGAAGCATGGCTATCATGTATAGAGTTGCTTTCCTCGGAAATATGTTCTAAGTGCAGGCATCTGTCTAGAAATAAATCTGCAGAGCAAAAGCCATTTGTGACTTGGGGACTGTGTGCAGCATTTACTAGAGAAGATCATCTGTTCATCTATCAGCAGGTTGCTGTCTTTGTCTTACCTGATATGTGTTGCCCAGGCCATGTTTCAAAGTGTGTTCATTTCTGTTTTCTAGTGCAATACCAGTTGTCAAAACTTAATTTATAGTCTTTCTTATATTGTCACCTAGATACGAGATGACAATAAAAGACAACACCCCTGCCTTGTGGAGTTTTCAAAGCTTCCGGAAACTGAGAAGAATTATAACCTGCAAATGTCAACTGAAACCTTAAAGTGAGTGTTTAATTGAATTGAAGTTGGACTAAACAGTGAGTGGTTGATTTAATGCATTATAACTAAACTGCAAAGATACGTCGCTCTTGCCTGAAAACCTGACACATGCTGATAAATTAGAGGGAATGGTGATTATTCATGTCACAAGAGGATCTAGTAAAGTGAATAACAAATATACCATTCTTATTTAACATACATATTTCTATAGAGCCCATTTGCTGTTTTCTAGGAACAGGGAAAAGGTGTAGGAAACATAAAAAAAGAAGAGAAACAGAATCAAAAGACCAAGAGCCTCTTTAAATTCACATTAAATCAAGTAACAAAAAAGATAAACCATTTCTAAAAGCCAACAGGAAACATGGTCTGATTCACTAAAATTCCATTTTAAAGCAATTTATAACTCACTGTGACCCCAGCCACATAAGACTCAGACCTTACTCTTCCAAGTTGGTATCTCTCCTTGAATTCCTTTTGTGTTCAGTACCTGTCTGCTCTTTGCAGTTTCCTGTTCTCTGACAGTGCAGAGCGTTCGAGCATTTGTTCATATCACAGTGTGTGAAAGGTGCTGTCTCACAGGCTCACCTAGGTGATATCTTCAATTGCACTGGTGCTTCTTGAGGGACAAGCTTTATATCTCATGGTGTCAAGCCCAGCTTAAAGCACTAGATGGACAACACGCAAGAAATATTTGCTGACCTGTGGATTTGGAATTAGGATCCTGTCTGCTCTATGAAATTAGAAACCAAATATACTTCAAAGTGAATTTATAAACTGGAAAATGTTCCCAAGAGGGACAATTAAGAAGATTCTCTTTGGTGTTCTTATGCTTGCTCTCATCTAATCACAAGCTGGCAACTTTTGGCCCACGAGACAGTCAGACCAGTTATCTGTTACTATAAATAAATTTTGTTGTAATAAAGTCAGGCTCATTGGTTGATGGGTGTATGGTCTGTAGCCACAGGTAATATGGCGGTTTTGCTCTGTAATGGCAGAGTTGAGTAGTTGTGACAAAGACGTAAGGTTTACAAAGTTCAAAACACATACTATCTGGTTCTTTACATAAAATAGTTGCCAACCCCTGGTGTGAATGAATGGCTGTCGCCCATGTTTATCAGCTCGGCTGCGAGTTAGGGCTCTTGTCCTTTTTCTTACAGTTGACACTAGTCTTCTTCCTCTGTTATATCACAGAACTCTTCTGGCCTTGGGCTGCCACATTGCTCATGTTAACCCAGCTGCTGAGGAGGACCTCAAGAAGGTTAAACTGCCCAAAAAGTACGTACTTTTTTTTTTTTTTTTTTTTTTTTTTTTTGGTACTGGGGATCGAACTTACAATCTCATGCTTGCCAGGCAGGAACTTACACCACTAAGCTAAATCCCTGGCCCAAAGTGTCATGCTTTGACTGGAATATCTAAGCTGAGAGGGTGGAAGACCCATGTTCAAAGCCAGATGATGGCTTAGATACATGCTGGCCCCAGTCAACAAGCTCTCCACTTACATACACAGCAATGAAGCCCTCAGACAGAGCCTGCTGAGAGGGAAATATTTCAAGATCTCTCTCCTTTTTGCTCCTTCTGTCTAGACCTAACACTACCATTGTTAGTTTGTAGCTAGAGGGTGTGGGGGTCTCAGATGGGTGTGTTGTGCTTGGCTGTATTTGGTTTGCAGTTAGCAAAGGAGCATGAAAATGGCTCATAGACACAACAATTCACTCCTCTGGCATTGGAGCAACCTTTTAAATCTTTTGTGGAAATAGATGTCTCTGCCAAGATTTCATTCACCCCCTACATCTCTGTCCCTCCCACCCCCTACACTCAAACAGAATCACACATTCTCCCACATTCTGACAGTTGCCCACTAGTGCCTCCACCAGCTCCCTCCTCCCTCACTTATTCCTGTGTGTACCAACCTTGAGTGCATGTGTACACACACACACACACACACACACACACACACACACAGAGTCATGGTTACTTTGAAGCCAAGACAGTGTCAGCTTTAATCGAATGTTTATCTTCTCTATCTTTCCTTTTAAGTTCCCAGTTGCCAAACTCCACTCTTACACACAACTCTTGTTGCAAAGGAAAGCATATTTGAGAGATGCCTAGTGCATGCCGATTCCACCCAAGAGCAGGCATTCTGAGAAGGCAGATGTAGAACAATATTTTGTGCCTACAGTACAGTACACCCTGTATGTCATGCTGCTCAGACTGCTGAATGGAATGGTCCCTGAAGTATCACATTTCAGTTCTGGCCAAGGTCTGGGCAGCAGTTGCCCTGAGGCTATAGGCATCTCTGAACTCACATTCCCGCATGGCTGAGATCAACTGCACTGTAAAGAGTCACTTCCCAGTGTGGTCCCGCTTTCTCCGTTCATAGGACCCATCTACCTGGACTCACACTAAGCTCTTTCACTTCTCTACATTACCTGTCAGGTGACAGACACCTGAGACTGTGGCTCCAGAACTGGACAGTTAACTAGCCCTATGTTTGCTTTGTGCTCACAAATTTTGTGTTGTCATGATTTTTTGTTTTAACTTCAAAAGTAAAGCTTTAGCTTTTTAAGACTGTGTGACTTTTCTTGGCTGGCTTTTCTTTTTAAATGATTCAAGGTCTGGTCTTTGCTGATCTGGTTTTAACATTTTTTGTTTTGAAGTAGGATGAAGGCACTACCAATAATGTCAGAAAATGACGAATGTGCCCATCAGTCATAGGGCATATATGTAGTTTTCTTAGAAATAAAGATGGGTTTGTAATGATCATCTATTTTCTCCAACAGTCTCCTTCAAAATCTGTGCCATTGGGCCTGGAGATGTAGCTCATGGTAAAGCACTTTCCAAGCATGTGTGAAATCTGTACTATGCACTGACCAGAACAATGGTAGATTAGAAGCTTCCTCTATGGGCTTGAAATAGAGTTCAACTATCCACCACCAAAGACGGGAACTTCTGACTGTAGCCTTAGTTACCTAGAGAACTACGTGATCCTGAAAATTGCACAGATCTGTTAAAATGTACATATTCTTTTGCATATACTTGTAGCTACATGATGACCAATGGCTATAAGCCAGCCCCTTTGGACTTGTCTGATGTGAAACTGTTACCTCCTCAAGAAATTTTAGTGGATAAACTGGCAGAAAATGCACACAATGTTTGGGCAAAAGACAGAATAAAACAAGGATGGACCTATGGCATCCAGCAGGTAAGAAGTACTGGGTCAGACGTGCTGGGAAAGTTAGGAGATGCGATCATCCATCGCAATGCCATTTTGCTTTGGAGGGTGTTATTTTGAAAGATAAAAGTTGCCCTTGCACTTTATACCTCACTCTGCAGTGTTTTTATTATTTATAGAATCATGGGCTGAATGGAATTTGTAATGGTCACAGTGACAGTGACTCTGGGCATAATTCCAATTGTGTAGAAATGAATGTTTACCTTTCCCTTTGTTAAGGATTCACTCACAATTTGTACTGCTCTGTATATACATCCACCATCTGGATCTTAGTTCATTCTCCAGTGTGGCACCTTATGGAGAGTTGAGCTTTCATGTCACTCTCCAAGGTCAATAGCAGGTTCACACAAATTAAAGTCATATGTCAGCAGTTTTTCCAGGATGATCCTATATATCTACTGTGAGGGGGAAAAGAAGGGAAAACTGTCCTAGGAAGGGAGCAAACCATACTGCCCACAAGTCTATGCCCCCTTAATTCAGTCTATTGAGCCAGAGATTCCTGGGCATAGCTCTTGGCTTTGACAGAAGGCAACTCACAGCCAAGCAAAAGCAAGGAATCAGCAAAGATTGGAGCCAGGATTCAGCCCCAAGTCTCTGACATACCTCTTTCCTTAAAATACTTCAACTTAGTTATCACCAACGGTAGAAGGAGTATCAGGAAAGTTTCAGGGGTGGCTGTGTCGGCATGTGTTACTTCATGTCTGATCCTCCAAACCAGCATGTGTTTGGAAGCCAAGAAGAGTGCAGCTATGGAAACCATGGAGGGTGATTTAAACAGCTTGTCATACATAGGGGTTCAGGTGACTTTTTCTGCAGTTGTGCCTTCCTTAAAGGAACTGAGAAGGATTCCACTTCAGATGTATGCCTTTTACAGTGAAACAGACCTATTCTGGCTCTGTCACCGTCTCTGATGTTTCTCTATGAGGCTTCTTAAGAGGTTGTTGTATGGAGGAGGCTCTCGTATTTTAAATGGTGGCATGAGTTTCCGCAAGGGACTAGTTATGCAAATCCCATCTGCCTTGCCTTGGGAAGGGAGCTTTCTAACCAGCCTCATGACACTTTTTATTTGTAGTCTGACATGATTAAAATGTGTGTTTTTTTAGTGCCACCTTTGAGCATTAGTAAAATTTTTTCCATTTATACTCTTCTCATTCTGAAGAGGAACAGCAAATGTATACATTACTAAATACCAAGGAACTTAGGGAAGAGCTAATAGATGAGCAGGAGGCAGCCAGGAACATGTGAGTAGGACAAGCTACTTGTAAAATTGAAATATGTTTTCTTGGCACCTTTCTCCTCGGGCTTTACATAGGATTTGAAGAACAAAAGAAATCCCCGTCTGGTGCCATATGCATTGTTGGATGAGCGTACCAAGAAGTCAAACAGGGACAGCCTGCGTGAAGCTATCCGGACGTTTGTCGGTTATGGGTATAACATTGAGCCATCAGACCAAGAACTTGGTAATGAGCTAAGAGGGTTCACTCACTTTGGCCCCAATTTACTAAACAGTAAATTCTGGTGAAATGCTAATTTTAAATAGGTCTAACTTGTGCATGTAGAGATAGTACCTTTTTTATGTGTTTTCAAAAGGGGAAGGGACCACATTTGCTATAAAGCAGTGCCCCATTTATATATGTTTCTGCAGTGAACATGTCTATGACCCAGTCCCACAGGAAACTCATTATCTTCTAGAGAAACTGAGTTCTTCAGGATAACTGTTTATAAAACCAAGTTATCTTTATTTCTTTTATTCTCCTTGCATGTAAACACCAGCTTATTTTTGGATCAGGTAATCACAGACCCAAGTTAAATTCAAACATTGATTAAAATCACCAATTTAAGCCAGGTGTGGGGGTGCACACCTGTAATCCCAGCACTCAGGGGGCTGAGGCAGGAGGATCGTTGTGAGTTTGAGACCAGCCTGGGCTACAAAGTGAGCTCAAGGCCAACCTGAACTGCATAGTGAGACCCTGTCTCAAAAAAAACAAATCACCAGCTTATTAACCCTCTCTCTGTAATATTGACTACCAATCCTCATTCAGTAACAACTTAAATACTTAGTAGTATTTTGCCTGAGTACATGTTCAACAGTCTTCAAAAACTAAGTGCTCTAACCAAGGACCATTTAAATGGATGCAGGCGATAATAAGCAATATACTGAATTTTATAACTAAAATCATATACTGCAGTATGTAATTTGAAAAAAATCACCAGAGTATAATTGATAAACATGTTATCCCATAAACATGTTGTCCCTTACCTCAAGGAGTATCCTAGGCCACAGGTGCAGTGTATGTTTTTCATGGGAAGGCTTTAGAGTAAGACCTGGGTTCAGATCTTTTAACCTCAGTTTATGGGCTCTGTGACTTTGAAAAAGTGATTTAACCTTTCTGAGCCTTTTCCATCCCAATCCCATAAGATTGTTGTGACATAAAGCCCCTGAAGCCCCTACTACAAGTTATTGCTCATTAAATTGCAGTTTGAAAGTTGTTATGATGATGGTGGTGGTGGTGAATATGGTACATACAGAATGCTACACTGAATGGTGGAAGATGTATGGCCATCTTTGTGGTTATCGTCAAGTTCTTTTAGAGAATGCTACCTAATTATTAAAACTCTGTGTTCTTTCTTCCCCTCCCCACCTTCAACTCACCTTCCTGCTCACCACAGCGGATCCAACTGTAGAGAAAGTCAGTATAGACAAGATACGATTTTTCCGGGTAGAGCGGTCTTATGCAGTGAGATCTGGAAAGTGGTATTTTGAGTTTGAAGCAGTGACTGGAGGAGATATGCGGGTTGGCTGGGCCAGGCCAGGCTGCCGGCCGGACATTGAGCTAGGGGCTGATGACCAAGCCTTTGTGTTCGAAGGCAGCAGGGTGAGTATATAGTGTTCACTGATCCTCAGTCCAAGTGTGCTCCCTATATACATTTCCCAGAGTCTGGAAGCCTAGGTCTCAGGCTTCAAAGTGAGTGGCCACCACTACTAGCTAATAGACACTAGGTAAACAATCAAAGATTGTTTCAGTGTTCTGATAGAGGAAAGGACTATAGACCAAATCCTTGGTGTTATATAGACCCAAATCCATGGTGTAAACACCTCTATATCTATTCCTTCACCCAAACCTATTGATTCCATTCAACAGACAACTCATTGATCTCTATACAACTAGTATTTGGGGAAACTTACCAATTTGTTTTAGATAAAATCTGGTTGGTTATGATAACTGACTGAGAATCAAAAGATTCAGGCCATCCTGCTCAGCCTGTGTCTCATGGTTTCATCCACCAGTAAGACAGACCTCTTCCCTATAAGTTTACCCATGGGAAAGAGGTGAGTCCTTGTATAAAGCATGTACCACTGCCAGTTGATTATGTGTCGTGTTCTTTCTCTACTTTCAGGGCCTACAGTGTCTCCAGTTCTCTAAGCCCTGGCATCTTGTTTTGTAGGGCCAGCGCTGGCATCAAGGGAGTGGGTATTTTGGGAGAACCTGGCAGCCAGGAGATGTGGTCGGATGCATGATTAACCTGGAGGACGCCTCAATGATCTTCACTCTGAATGGGGAGCTGCTGATCACCAACAAAGGCTCTGAACTTGCCTTCGCTGACTATGAGATTGAGAATGGTAAATCGACCCTCCTGCCTGTATCCCAACTCCATGGGTTTGAAGAAAACCCCAGGGAAAGCTGAGCATGCCCTTCTACCTCCACATTCAGGATACACTGTCCTTTGCAAACTTGAAACTCAAATGCCCAAGACTAGCTCTTGTAGTAACATTTTTGATGAATCAATAATAGTGATAGCTAGTGTGCACAGCATAAAAAGAAACTCTCAGCTTCCAGAATTGATCAAGAAGCTCTCCTCTAGTCCCCTGCCCTGGACCTTATCATTTTTAGGCTTCCGAGGTTTCCCAGTGTTATAAAGGAAATGCAAATTGTATAAGGACTAATGTCCTTGGCAGCAGAGAAAATCAGTAAATTAAAGAGTTAGACTTTTATTCTGATTTAAATTGTCAGTCTGCAGTGTGTGCGTCCTTGAACTTGATGCTTTGATGAGAATGCCTGAAATATAAAATTAGACTTAGTTGTTCCCTTGGATGAAATATAATTTATTTTGAAATCCAAACAATGCTGTGGAACCAAATGATCATGCATAGTCTGCAATCAGAGCAGTGCTTCCAGCTGCATGAAAAAGCAGCTAGAGCTTATTGTTTTCTATCTGCGTAGCACATAGAAAGTACACAAGATTGTTGGCATGTTGGGGAAAGGGCACTGGACAACAAGTCAGCAGACTTGTTCCTGTCAAACTGTAGCTTTCAGGGTATCTCTGTTTGCCTTCCTAGGTTTTCCTCTCTTCATCTATACCACAGTAGAGGACAGATGCAGTGAATTCCAAGTTCTTTCAAGACATAAACTTCAGTGATGGTGGCTTAACACCTGTTGTGGGCACATTCTCTGCTTAGTATAGGAGGAGCTGCTGTCTCCGGGCAGGGGTCCAGAATTGTCATTCTGCCTTTTCTCCTGTGACATCTTAGTTGACTTTAACCACTTTGGCTTCGTTTCCCCCTCTGTAAGTGATTAGAGCTCCTTTAACTCTGGATTCCTGAGTCCTTACAGAAAGAAGTAGCCCCTGCCTAAAAAGCTAAAAATATGTAACTTCATAGGCAAGTGAACACATATACATAGAACCATATATGCATGATAGAAATACTGCTTATTTGCAATGTTTTTAGTTTTATAAATGGCTTATGCAGTTTTTACACACACCTGTTATCTGCAATCTGCATAGCTAAATGTACCTTCTAAGAGCGTTAATGGTTTTTCTAAGCACCAAATACTTGGGAAAATGGGAAAGTCGTAACTCATATTTTCCTAGAGAGACAGAATTATTAAAACCAGATAGGGTCCAATTTTTATGCCTTCTGAAGAGATTCAAAGTCAAAATTTTAAATAAAATCCCCTTTAAAGAGATTGGAAGAGTTTACCAACATGGGGATCAGCTTGTGTGCTGGTCAGAGGCAAATGAGAGGGAGTACTGGAGGCGGCCATTAGAGCAGTGTGGGCGACTAGCAGGTGTGGCACTGTCTCTTGAAGCCCCAGGATAATAAAGAACTAGAAGATCCAACTTCTCCCCAAAGAAAGTAGTCCTGGTGTAGAAAGAGTTCCAAGACCTTTTTCTGGCTTTACTTTGTGTGAACCAAATGAGATTATACCTCTATTAGCCTTTGATTCAGTTATAAGGAGGAAATAAATATCTTGTATGCTGTGCAGAGTGATAAGAACTTTGTAAGGCCCAAAACCTTGATAGATACTCAAAGTGTGGCCCTTTGTAAGAAATGCAGCATATTAGCCCTGCAGTGGACTAGAGCCAGAATCTTCATCCTGAGGAGAGACTCTCATGATTTATATGCATCTTTAATCTGAGAAGCAGTGGTCTAAAGCATGTGCTAATGCAAGGAGGAGCAGTGTTAAGAGGCTAGTTTTGTAGTTTTATAATAAATAAGATGAAAGCATGAAAAGGTGACTGACTAATAAGAGAAGCCAGAGAATTATAAACAACAAGTGACTAACGCAGAATTAATATAAGAGTAACATTTGAATTGAATGTTAAATTAAGGATACAGAATGTCTGCCTCTGAGAAGTGTGTTCTCATGAAATGTTACCAATGGCGTAGCATCAGAAAACTTCAAGAGTGGCACAGCAGAAAGATGGAAGATTTGGGTTTAGAATGTATGCATGATGGAGCTGGAAAAGTAGGCAAAATATAGACCAATAGTGGCAAACCTGTGGCACACATTCCCCAGCCAGCTGTTGTTGAAAGCTCTAAAAAGTTCGCCATCACTGATACAGACAGTAATTTGAAATGCCAAGTCTCAGTCTTCTTAATCAAGAAACTGTTGCCTACTCTGGGATAAACACCCTTGGATTTCACCCTTCAGGAAACAGGGACTATTATAGGATTTGAGCAGAGAAAAGCTATAAAGGAGAGTAATGATTCTGGGTAACTCTGCTTTCAGAGATCATCTATGATGTAATGAAAGAGATGTTTTATAGTCCTTTTGTATATAGAAATATGATTTGACCTTCAGAATAACAAAGTCTATTATTAGGAAGCTATTCCAGAATATAATTGTACTACAATATGTTCACACATCATACTGTAGTATTGTATCACAATTTAATAACACAGAGACAAAATAATTGGAAGGGTCTTTTGATTCTCTGATAGCTCAGGAGTTGGTGAAGGGCAGTTGAAAAGAAGTTGGTGTGCCATTCTTTGATGGCAATAGCCCAGAGGCCTATAATAACCACATAGTATCTCTGTGTTCTCTGCAGAAGATAGAAGCAACAGTTCTTGCCTTGAGTAGTTAGGAATGTCAATAAACATTTTATGCATTGTAACCTGCCCATAAGGCATAATACCTTTTATGCTTGTGCTCTTCTGGTCACTAGCTTGTCAGCCTTGTTTCAGGCCATTTGCTCAGCAGGAAGTCTTTCGCCCTTTGGGGGAAGGACAAGGGACAGACTTTACATATATGGCTGTTCTGCTCTCTGGGTTGTTTTATAAGTTGTCATCTTCATCTCCTTCTGCATCCTGGATGATATCCTTGCATATGTATCATTAGATTTTTTTTGAATTGTTTTAATTTGCCTTGGTCCCTGGCCTGGACCATCACAGCTCTCTGTGTTGTCACCTGAAGGTGTCTGGAAGCTCAAGACCCTCCAGAATGAAGGCTTTCCTAACAACCTTCTCTTTCCCTCCATTAAAAGGAAAGCAGATTTGATTTTCAACAGCCTGCTGAAATTTGAGTTGTAACATTTGGGAGAGGCTTTGGTGTCGTCCCCTGAGAGCATTTCCTGCCTCCCACTCCGGCTTTGGTATCGGCAGGGGCCCCCTCCCCAGCCAATTCTACTCTTGTGCCAATCCAGTTTAACAGCTCCTCCAGCTCTGTCAGCAGCTCTTCAGAAGGCAGAAAATGAAAAGTATTTGCAAGAAGTGTCTCTGGCATCTGCCATCTGCACACACACACACACACACACACACACACTGGTGCCAAGGGGCCCCACCCATTTCTCTCCAAATGGAGTTTGTGCATCAGAAAGTCCCTGTGGCAGGGCAGCCTGGCCCCTGGTTTACTGTGTTTTCCACAAGGATCTGGCTATTACAGAGGTATCTTTGAACTCCATTTGATTGAAGCTTAGGAAATGAAAAGGAGTAAAACGTGCTGTCATTTCAGGACTCTGAAAAACACCTCAAGAGTGGTCTAACCACTTCTCTAAGACCTCAGTTTCTTCCCTACTATTAATGATTCCCCTTCATGCCCTTCTTCAGTTTGAAACAGAATGCAAGTGGACTCGTCATTTGGATTTCTAGACAACCACTTTCTTTCCAGGCTCCTGAATTGCAGAAAGGTTACTGCCCTGCTGTGTCCCTTCATAATCACAAAACCAGCAGAAGCCGTATGGCACCAAGTTTAACAGAACCTGGCATCCTCTCCAAAACTTAAACACATGTTTCTTACTCTTCCTTTCCTAAGGGGGAGACTTTGGTGCATGCCTTGCCTCAAGATAATGCCATTTGCATATTTTCTTCTCAAACCTCTTCAAAGACATTAGCATAATCACACATATTAGTAGTTTATTATGTCATTGTGCCCCCTGCAATCTATCACGTGGAGTTAAGAAGTTCCCTGAAATGTGAGTGCCTTGAGTAAAGAAATGGAGTGATCAGTAGCTGTCATCTCTTGGCCAGGTGAAGAGAACTGACTAAATGTATCCAGTAATCAAATCTTCCTAGGAGAACATGTTGGTGCCTTATGGAAATTCATCTTTCCTCTGCCTTTCGGGTAGTGTTTCTTTTTTCTGGCTGAAACTTTGGATTTAGCCTCTCTTCTCTTACTTCACAGAGCTGCCCAGCTGTGCCCACATAGTGCCCAGTAGATCACCAACGTTCTTCCCTCCTGTTGCTCTTGCATCCCCTGGCTATTCCCTACTGTGTTCAGCTCTCCCCTGCAGAGACGACTTCTGTCCCTCAGGGACAGCACTTCACTCTGTAATGAGTATAGTCCTCTTTCTGAGACAAAGCTGTTGTTTAAATTTGAGGCATTTGTCCCCTTTAACATTCCCCTTCTCTCTTGCACGATGCCTGGCAGCTGGCCTGTGACTGACAGGGTGTGGGATATCATCCTTTTTCATTTGCCCTTCTCATGACCATGATCAAGTCTGTTAATTCTTCAAGAAATCTTCAATTTTATCCTCAGTAAAATGTTCTACCAACACTTAGTAATGATGAGGAGCCCAAGTTTCTTGATACAAATATTATTTTTCTCCCTTTGCATTTTCAATGGGATTACACTGGGAAGTTATTCAGATGTTCCAAGGTTGGTTCTTGTTGCTATTTCCACTTAGGCTTTTATACTTGCTGTTCTCTTATCCTGCCATTTGGGTTCATGGAGAAGAAAAGAGGACAGACATTTTCTTAAGACAATCTGTTCTCCATTCATGGCAAGACTGGCCAGTTTTGTGATTGTGGCTCCAAGATAAAACTACTAGAGTCATGGTGTTCCTTACCAGAATGATCAAAATAGTGTCTTGGAAGTAGGGATAATTTACAGGAAAAAATTTACCCATTTTTAGTTGTTTTTATCATTGCTGAGACAAAATACCTTATACCCAAAGCTAAAAGAAGAAAGATTTCATTGGCTCACTTTATAGAGGTTTCAGTTCATAGTTGCCTGTCTCCAAGGCAGGGGGGCATGGCAGAGGGGCATTGCACAGGAAAAACAGTTCATGGCAGGCAGAAGGCAGCAAAGCAGTGAAGTGCCAAGCACCACCCAGTGAAAAAGCAGCCCTCTTTCTGTCTTATAATCTGTCTAGGGAGGGCCTCCCCATTATCTACTCCCAGAGCTATGCCAAATCAATCAAGGAACTAATTTTCTAATTATACACCCTTGATCCCAGCATCACACACTTAATCCTAGCATCATACACTCTAAATCCATCCACCTCTAAAAGCCTGACCTATCACCACATGAGGCTTTGGGAGAGACATTTAGACACAATCCATAATACCTTCTTTGTTCCCTTCCTTGTAACTAGTTCCCTAAGCTTCTTGAGATTAAAAGAGTTTCTTCTTTCACATCTTATCATATGGCACATAATAGAGTGCTCTGTCCCAATGAATACCCAAGGAAATTTGCTAACATTGGGTCTTTATTCTATTCTGTAGTCGTATTATTTATAAAAATCTCTGCCTATAGGTGAAGGCCTAATCTATCACAGGCCCTAGCACAAAAATGCCAAAGGCATCACAGTTTAGAATGCAGTCTGAATGGGGCCTGTTCGATGGGCCAGTTCATCTTCTCTCTGGAGAAGCAAAGCTAGTGGTCTAGTCCAGTTGTTCCTGAAGGAAGCTCTTTGTACAGAAGTCACTGTCATTATAGTAGAATTATGTTAAAGTGCTCTCTTATTTAGAAATGGTATTAAATATGTGTCCTAAGTCCACAGTTTCTAAAACTAACTAGCTTGGGAGAGATTTACTCTTTGCATACTTATTATTTACATATAGGAACTTCATGGCTTTGGTAATAGTGTAAGAGTACTCCCACTAGGAAGAATGTGTTTTGGCCTTGGTGTCTATGAATGAAAGCTCTAACTGTTGAATGTAAGTATTCCTATGAGTAACCTTTAAACTTCCCCTGAGAGAAGCACTCCTGTCCCAGAGTAGTGCCAGCTTCCTTTCAGGCATCCAAATTCTGCTTTTGCCAGTGGCCTAAGAACTGTTCCTCTGCGCAGCTCCAGCTGTCCTCCAGCCACCTGCCGCCTGCATCCTCCCAAATCCAAGATAATTGGTGCTTTCCCTGCTTTGCTGATTTGTTGGTCCACAATTATGATTTATAAATAACCCACAAGCAAAAATGCCAAACAATTTCAACTGCTTTGGTCTATTCTGAATAGTAATTTTTAAATAGGATCAGGATACAGAAGTGAGCTGGGAGAGAGGATAGCGGCATTAGGAAGGAAGAGGGGAGTTTTCTTTAGCCCTTGTTGGAAACTTTTGCTTTCCTGTGAAGGTGAGGATAGTGGGCCAGGAAGATGGAAGTACATAAACCAACAGAATTATGGTTTTAGCATTCCAAACTCTGAAAATGTGAAAGAAGAATGGGACTCTCATTTCATTGACAAGGATGCTAAAGCCTGGAAAACTTAAGCAATTTGCACAAATTCATTCTTTTTAAAAAATGAACTCTATTATATATATATATATATATATATATATATAGTATATGATATAATGTCATGAGATATAAAAAAGATTACTACTATAAAAAAATTGACATATCCATTGTCCCACATAATTACATCTTTTTGTGGCAAAATCTGCTAAACTATGCCTTAAGTCTGTTATAGTATTTTGATTTGGGTAGTATTTAGAATTTCAAAGGGCCTAAGGTCAATTTTTAAATAAGGCATCGACAAAGAATTCTACTTTTTCTCTTACCAGTTTAACTTTTCTAGTTGATATTTATTTGCATATTAAGAATAATCTGAGAAGGATGATTGTTTTCCCTGAATCAGTTTGAACAAAACTCACTTTTCTTTCTCATCTACCATGGTGGTAGGTTTTTGATGACCTCCTTTTGCTGATTTTATGTGCCAGGAAAAAGACAAAAACTTGTGTTCCATCTTTCTTACTGGGACTCATTTCCCTTAAGGAAGCACCAAGTCAGCTAGGATGGTGTCTGTGGGCTGAAGCAGGAATCTCTTTGCTCTTCAGGGTTCGTGCCCATCTGCTGTCTGGGGCTATCTCAGGTTGGCCGCATGAATCTCGGGACAGATGCCAGTACCTTCAAGTTTTATACCATGTGTGGCCTCCAGGAGGGCTTTGAGCCGTTCGCTGTCAACATGAACCGAGACGTTGCAATGTGGTTCAGCAAGCGCCTCCCAACATTTGTCAACGTGCCAGAGGACCATCCCCACATAGAGGTAAACTTAAACATTGTGCGTGGCCCTGGCAGGGCAGGGGCGTCAAAGTACTGAGCTCCCTAAGATTCTCCTATCAGCAGGCAGCTGGTCGCCTAAGTCCCTGCCCCGCTGCCATTCAGTACATTCCCCTGATTCTCAAAGCCATAGATGCAGGCACCTTAATGAGGGCAGCTCAATGGCTTCTTACAAGAGACCTTGCAGGTTGGGTCTCAAACCTTTTAGCACCTGGATTTTCTCCAGGCATCCCTACGCTAATATTGCCGTAGAATCACAGTATCTGTATATTTTAAGCATTGTTTTGTTTGAAAAGTCCAATACCTGTACTGAAGGTTATATGTCCTGAACATACGTATTCATAGATGCTCATAACTTGGTACCTTTTAGGCCCTGTTTAATTTCTGTGGTGCCATTTCCAACATTTAAGCTGAGGTGTGACAGTTGATTATGGTATTCCCACTTTTTAGGGGAGTTGAGGGGAACCAAGAATCGTAAAGAGCATAATCTGGGTTGTGATTCTACATCTGCTTACCTCTACTTTGCTCATGCCCACCTTTGTTTTTTTGTGGTGAGTCTGGGGAGAAAAATGCTGATGGCAAGCCAGACAGCACACCTTCTTGCAATGTTCCTTGTGCTCGACTCTGTGCCTTGCTTTAACCCAACTCTCAAGTTCCCTTAACTCACCCTCCAGCGTGGATTCAGCGAACATCAGTTGTTAATCCTCCCCTGCCCCTCACAGTCTTAAACAGCACAGACTGTTATTTCTCTGGTTCTTCTCCAACTGCTGCTTTCAAATAGTGGCTCTTAATCTTTGGGAAGTCTTGTAATATCTTTGACAAACTAATAGACTCTAGATGTGCCCACTTAGAAAAATATACAAAGCATACCCAATTATGTAAGCACACTGTGAACCCCAGAGTAAGAACCGTTCACTAGAGAGCAGGGGAGAGGCTTAGATTATTTTTTAAAAGTTATTTCTATTGTCTCAGTTTACTTCTTCTGCCCCTCCCCTCAAAAGACACTTCAGAAGTCCAACTGTCATCTTTCCTCCCCACCTGGGTGCAGTTCCCAGAACTGTGTGTGAATTGCCAGCAGGATTTAAGGCAGGCTGTGGGAGCCTCATCTCTCAGGCAGAATGAGGAGTGGACTGGGTAGGGGAAGGTGCCCTCTGCAGAAGCTCAGGTGTCTCTTCTTGGGCTTCAGAATTTCTGCTGCCCACTCCTTTAGGTATTCTCATGCTCAGTGACAAGAGAAATCATGAAAGATTTTCACTTTAGCCACATACCCCCTGACATACAAGGTAAGTTTTTATAGACACCATACCACATCACCCAGACACTGCCCCTCTCTGGTGTTTGTTCCCCACCCTTGACCTTGCAAAGAAACCTGTGCGTGTGTCTTTGAATCTTTAATTTCCCTAGCCAGAAGCAAGTGTATTCTTTTTTATCAGACAGAGCCTAAGTGATGACGAGAATCATGGTTTGCTTATCATCAGGGACAATGTTTACAGTTTGCAGAACACCTTGCTATGTATTATTTATGTCAGCAAGAGGAATAGGGCCAAGGTCACAGTCAGGCCTTCTGGTATGTCAAGGTAAGGATTCATGGTGTTTCCAGGTCATAAGGATCGATGGCACCATGGACAGCCCTCCATGCCTCAAGGTGACCCACAAGACATTTGGCACACAGAATAGCAACGCCAACATGATCTACTGCCGTCTGAGCATGCCTGTTGAGTGCTACTCCTCCTTCAGCCACAGTACCTGTCTGGACAGCGATGCTTTCCAGAAAAGGTGAGGGTGAGGCCTGTGGCTCTCAGGTGCACATTGTGTTTGCTCTAACATTGGCTTCTGGTCATTTTTAACTCCTCCATGGCACAAGACGAACTCAGCATGTGGGGTTCTCTCTGCTTCAGTCAGGTGAAGAAGTATGTGCCTTGTGGGCACACAGGTGCATATAAAGTTGTGTGTCCTGCACAATTAAGGGACCAGTAAAGCTAAACAGAGTCACATGCAGAAGTTTATCCTCTTCTAGAGTTTTCTGGGTACAAGCCTTCTTGCTGCCCACCTCCTATTTTAGAAATGAAAGGATATGAAATTAAAAATTTTTGGAGGCAAAAACTACCTTTTTTTCCATACCTATGGAAAATGTCCAGCCCTACAGTTCTGTCACTCTCAAGTGATGTTACTTCTTCTTCCTGATAAATTATATATTCCTTGTTTTCTTTCCTTGGATGTCTGTTTTTAATCATTGATGCATGTCTGCCATCTGGAGCTATCTTGTTCGAATCTCTTATAGTATTTCACTATCTGCCAACCTTTAAGCAAGTGCAGCTGTTTGAGAGAACATAATAAACCATGCAAAGGTGACTCTACTGATGTTATTACAACCTCCCCATCCTCATCTCCAGCTCTAACTTACCATCTGTGCTGAGGGACAAAATCAGAAGTTACAGTCCTACCTAGCAATTCCCAAGGCCAACTGCAATCACTTGTGCACATAAAGCAACCAGTTGCCTAAATTTGCCTTGATCATTAAAGGTATATCAAGTACTTGTCAGAAGTGTGGGATTCTTGGGTTTGTTCCAAGATTTAGCTATTACAAACTGCCATTATAAACATGAGTGCACATATATTGCTGTGGTGTTATGCTTTTAATTTTTCTGGGAAAGTACCCAGAAGGGAAATAACTGAGTCAAATGGATCCACTAATCTTAGTTTTTTTGAGGAATCTCCACACTGATTTCCACAAATGCCCATCAACCAATGAATGACTAAAAAAGATGTACTTTTTTAATATGATGGAATATTACTCAGCCATAAAGAAAAAGTTGAGACATTTATAGCTAACTGGATGGACCCTGAGACCATAATCATAAGTGAAATAAATTGGATACACATCTATAAATATCACATTTGCTTTCTGGTGTGAGAAACTGAAAATGTAAATAAGAACATAAATGTACAATAGATATTGTGAAATAGGAAAAATCTCTTCAAAAGGAAAAGGGAAATGAGGAGGGAAAAAGGAAGGAAAGCAAAGAAAAATGAGAAAAGGAGGAGCTTTGTGAATGAGGAGGGAATGGGGGTTTGAAAAGAGGGGATGGGAATGGGAAAAATAAACAGGAATCAAGATATATCATGTACGCATACAAATTCCCTATGATGAATGTAGTATTATGTACACCTAAATTGTACCAATAAACTTAAATAAAAAAAGAAGTGTTAGATTCTCTATACAATTGCATAAAGTAAAACATGGATTATCTTCCCTCCAGGAAACAGATGCAAGAAATACTCGCTCCTACAACCACAGTAAGTAAATGTGCTCTATTGTGGTTTTAATCATATGATTCTTTGCTGTGCCTAGAATATACCCCTTACAGCAAAATTCTGTCTAGAGATCCTATCTAATTGCCAGTTACTCTGTCTTTTAATATTCATCTTGATGCTTTGGAATACATCTATGGTATTTCTTAAGTGTGAGAGAAAGAGAGAGAGAGAGATTTAACCCAGTGCAAAGCAAAAGTTCTACCTGACCTAATTGGGCATCTTTGTGTATTTCACACACGTTTGCCACCAGGGACCCAACACTGACTTTCTGATTGAAAGCATCAGTTCAAGGGGGTCTCAATTAAATTCTTCTGTTTGCTCTTTTGTGTGAACTTCCATGGGTTTTCTCCCTCATGTCCCTTTGTGATGCCAGAAGTAATGTTGATGGCACTTAAATGGGAAGAAGAGCCAGGAAGCTCTCCCAGAGGGTGGAAGCTACTTGTGGTTCCTTTTTCATAACTAGACACTAGTCAGAAACTAATATTTCCTAATTTCTTCCTTTCTCTAACTCTTGTTTATCACCTGGGGAGAAAAGAAAAAGGAAAAAATGAAAAGCGTGTGTATGGAAAAAATGTGTGGCTCCCATTCTATAAAGTTAACCTGTAGTCCTGAGTTCATAGATGAAACATCATTAGGAATAAGATTTTGCTGCAGCAAGTCACTCACTATGGCTGGATTCTCTTTTGGGCATATTGCATCACCTTCCCATTTAGTCTCCATTTAATTCACTTAAAGTTAATCTGTAGCCTGTGAAGTAGGTGATAGTGTGCACCATATTATGCGAAGCAAGGACAAATGACTTGTCCAGGTTCACAGGAGAAATTACAGTGCCAAAACTCAAGCCTAGATTTTGTCTTGCCGACCTTTTTTTACTCCCAACCAAAAAAAATTGACGGGCTACAAATAGGACTGACTTCATTAAGACTAAATCTACTCAGTGTTAAAAAGAAAATGATGAAGCTGTCACCTTCCTCAATAATGTAGCTATTACAGTTACATAGTGACGTACCTCACAAATCGTATAGCCTTCCTCACCAGGAGCTACTGTGCTTCTCAGAGCTGCCTGTGGGTGAACAGGACAGCCATGTGAAGTAGGTTTAGCTGCATCATGGGCTTTTTCTTTCATAGCCTCTTTTTTATAAATAGTACTAGGGATTGAAACCAGGGTCTTGCACTGAGCTATATATCCCCAACCCTTTTTTTATTGTTAAATTTTGAGACAGGGTCTCACTAAGTCACTGAAGTACCCAGGGTGGGCCCAAACTTGTGATCCTCCTACCTTGGCCTCTCAGACTTCTGGGATTGCAGCATGTGCCACCCAGCTCAGCTCGCAGCCTGTTTTTTCATCAACAGCAAAAGTTGCTTGGCCCTGTCTGTAGAAGAGTAAAGTAGCAGGAGCACTCTGGCCCTTGGCTCTTGTCCCTCTGAGGATAGGGACTGTGCCTGCCTGCCTGCCCTGCTTCCAACCCTGGTCTGCACGGTACCCAGGAGGTGGTTAGGGCCCTTGCTGACCATTCTACATGGCCGCCATAAGTTACACAAGCAGCATCTCCTACTCTCATCTCCAGCATCTTTCTGCCAACAGGTGGTAGATCGTTCGCTGTTCTGGGTTTTAAAGCAAAGCAGGAAAGGCAAAAATTAGAAAGCCAGAATCTCTATCTCACCATTCCTCCAGGCTAAGAGAGTATTACACCTCGTCAATAGTGTGTGCTTCTTCTTAAAACAGGGCCACCAGGCTGCTGCATCTCTGCCTCTCAAGTTCCCTCCCCTGACCAGGAGTCATTCACTCTTATCCGTGCTCTGCCGTCTCTCCACAGCAATGCTACTATGCCATCCGCATCTTCGCAGGGCAGGACCCCTCCTGCGTCTGGGTTGGATGGGTGACTCCAGACTATCACTTGTACAGTGAAAAGTTTGACCTGAATAAAAACTGTACAGTGACTGTCACCCTCGGGGACGAGAGAGGTCGGGTCCATGAAAGGTAAGAGGGGGCCCCAGGAGGCAGGATCAGCCATCAGGCTCCTTACTATCTCCTCCTTGCCCCTCATAGTCTTCCCATCCCCCCCAAAAAAGAAGGAAGCCTCTCAGCCTAACTTGAAAGGAAAAGCTGGAATTTGGTCTCACAATTTTCAAGTACACTGGAACAAGGGCTGGGGAGGGGGAGGAGTATCTTACTATGACAATGAGGAATGTTAGTGAAAATTAAGGATAATTTTACCACATATAAATCACGGCCCAGGGATGGAAGATGAGGATGGACAACTGGATCTGAGATTTCTTTCAGAGCTTTTTCCATGGTTTTCAGGCTAGTCTCAATTTTTTCATCAGAGCGAAACAGAGAAAAAGCCCTGTGTTCTTGGGATATGTCAGTTCATAAAGAAATAAAAAGATGTACCACATCAGAAAGCCACTGATATACTCAGATCTCCTCATCCCAAGAGTTTCTAATTGCTAAAAGCATAAAAAATATAAGGGAAATGTAGCAGATTCATGAGTAAAAACCACTAAAGAGAAGTTGGGACTCTTTAGGAAAATTATGCTTTAAGCACACCTGTATCTTCCCAGCAATCCATTGTTACTGCATGGCCAGATGTGGCTCAGGAGAAAGAATCCTTAGCCAGATGTGGCTCAGGAGACTGTATGCAAAAATCCATGTCTCCCACTTATGTGGGGTGTGAGAGCATCTCTTCCTGTACTGGCACATATGGAGATCTGATAAGTTGCTTCTCAAGCTGGCCTTTTGTCCCTACAAAGTCAGAATATTTTGTAACCTTGTTCTTTAATTAGTGCTGGTTCATCAAAGGCTCCTGAGGTGAATCAGTAGTCACTATCCTGCAGGACCAGAGGTGGACCAATAGTCACTCTCCTGCAGGACCTGTATTGGCACATGGTTAAGAGCACAGGCTCTGAAAATAAGCCGAGGTCCCCGTTCTTACCAGAAGTGTGGCTCAGATCACTTGATCTGCCTGGATCTTTATTGCCTCGTCTAGAAAATGAGAATAATGTTTCTGATCCCATAAAATGTTGTGAGGGGTAAATGAGTAATTCATGCAAAAATACTTAAGGCAGTGCCTCACTTCAAACACTCAATAAGTACTATTATTACCATTGCCATTACTGATGTTCATCATGTTAGGAAATCCAAAATCGGTATGATGAGCAAAATACAGTGAGTTGGAAAGTCTATGAAAACAATTAACCAATGTAGGAAATTTCTGCCAGGAAAAAAGGCAGAAATATCCATCTCAGTTTATTGCTCCTGTTTTCTGGCTCTGCCACACAAGACAAATGCTTGCTGTATCTGAACCTCCCTGACCACATTTACTGTCTAAGCACCTGACGTGCCAACACCTTGACGTGCAAGACCCAGTGTCTGGTACGTGCTCAGTAATTCTTAGTTCTTTGTCCTACATAATAAGCAATAAACACGGGATCAATTTTCTGATGTTTCAGGGCATTTTTAATTTGGGCCTTTTAAAATACACCCAAAGCCTGCCGCTTCACATCCCTATTGCCTCAATGTATTATTAATTGAATTCTATGTGAGTCATTGATGTATTTAGTAATTTAAACACTAAGAAGCAGTAATAGCATGGCTGCCGCTTGCCCTTATGGAAATCTAATGATGGCTGTAACTCTTTGGAAGAGGCAATTTGCACTGGCCTCTGCCTGAGTGCTGAAAAAACCTCTGCATCAGTGCCCAAGAGGAGAGAAGAGAGGAGACATGTACAAATGTATGTTGGCAAAAGGGACTTCTCTTCTTATGTGAAAGTGATAGACTTTGGAGCTGGACAAAACCTTGAGAAATCCTAACCCAAACAAATGAGACCCAGTCCAGAGAGGTAAAGAACTTGGAGAGAGAAGAGTGATCTAGGACCTGTTCACCACATGGCACTCCCCACAGCTAAGGACCTCAGCAGGAACCCATGTGAGGTCGTATCTCCCTCCTTTAATCTAAGAGGAATCACACCATGTTTCATCAAGGGACAGGGTCCCTCTGATGTCCTACCCCAGGATGGGCTTAGGAGATAGAATCAGGGGTCTCTTGCCATAGCCCACTGTGAGAGCTGAGAATCACCTTGGCCACTGAGCCTCTTCTCTATAGCTCACCAAGGGTATGAAACCAATAATTAAGGAGTCAGACATTGAAGACTTAAAGGCTTTTTGGTTATTACAGTTTGCTTTTAAGTGTAAAGGTCTATAATGTAGTTCTGCATTCTGGGAGTTGGTAGATAGCTGGAAATAAAGGCACCTAAGCTGTTGCTTATGCAGGAATGGAGGAAGCTGACTTCCAGAGAACTGTGAAAATCAAGTTCAGACAGATGTGGGAAGTGGGAGGGCACTGAAGACAACTTCCCTGGTCCCAGGCCTGCCATCCTAAGAAATCTAAGCCATTTTTCATATGCTGTGTAGCTTTTTTCCCTCAACACAAGATTAGGATGCTGAACCCAAATTTTTGTGTCTGCTTTTCATGTCTAATCCCTTTATAACTTTGCCCAAGGTGAATTGTCAACCTCTCTATACCTTAATTTCCCATCACTACGTTTCTCATCTGTTTCACAAAGGTGAGTCAGGAAAGTTATCTGAGTATTTTCTTTGGTAAGACCCTACTTTATGGCCATATCCCTAAATAGAGTAACTTATCCCTGAGCAAATTAAGTTGAAGCCAAACAAATTTACTTAAGAAAAAATTCACTGGGGCTGATTAGAAAAGTTTATAGGTAAGTTTCTGGGACATTTCACTCTTCAATCTTGAATACAAAACACCCAATCCAGATTCTGTGCCTTCTCCTCCCATACCCTTTCTGGCCCCTAGTGTGAAACGCAGCAACTGCTACATGGTGTGGGGTGGAGACATTGTGGCTAGTTCTCAAAGATCAAGTCGAAGCAACGTGGACTTGGAGATCGGCTGCCTTGTGGATCTGGCAATGGGCATGTTGTCCTTCTCAGCTAATGGGAAAGAACTTGGAACTTGTTACCAGGTAGGGATGGCTTCTGGGGTACATACAAGGGTGTCCCAGGCCTGCTGCTTCTGGCTGTGTTCCTTGTTCTTTTCTATATTCCACATATCCACCACAATGTTCTTAGCTGATAAAGCCATGTGGTACATGAGGGACTAAAGATAACAAATAAATAAAAAACAAAGTGACTTTATTGGTTGACTAGTTATGCTGACCATCTTTCTAGATTAAGAAATGACTTTTCTTTGTTGATGAGCTCTAAAAATTTATTTTTAAGCATTTCTCCGCCATCTTTATGTTACGTGTGCTATACAAGAGGTAAAATTTAAAAAGTGAATAGAAATAGTTCTCACTTTAAGAAATTGAGACCTATAGAAACTATTAATTTGTTATGCATTCCCTTTGCAAAAAGGTTACTCGTATTTCCTTTGGATATTTTCAGGGGTAATGGTCCACAGCCTGTTAGGAACCAGACTGCACAGTGGGAGGTGAGCTGTGGGAAAGTTCAAAGCTTTGTTTGTATTCACAGCTGCTCCCCGTTGCTCACATCACTTCCTGAGCTCCACTTGCTGTCAGGTCAACAGCACCCTTAGATTCTCATAGGAGTGTGAACATTCTGTGAATTGTATGTGTGAGGGATTTAGGTATGCACTCCTTATGAGAATCTAATGTAATACTAGTAGAAATAAAGTACGCAATGTGATACTAATGTAAATAAAGTACACAGAAAATATAATGGACTTGAATCATCCCCATAGCACCACTACCACCCATGTTCATGGAAAATACTGTCTTCCATAAAACTAGTCTCTGGTGACAAAAAGTTTGGGAATACTGCCTTATCTGATTCTTTGAAAATGTATTTATGTAAATAATGTGTTTCCCCATTTCATGAACTGTGAACTTCAAGGAAATACTCAGGAAGCCCTTCAGGTATACAAATGTAGGTTTACCTGTGACATGAAATCCTGATTGCTTCATTCTTGATGGCCAGATAAACTTGGGAAAATGCTACATGTTACATCCTTCTCTTGATGTTTTGTAGTGAATGTTAGCACAATACCAACTTAGAGACATACCTCAGAAAGAAGTCTGTTTAACCAAGCATTTCTAAAGTTATATCATCAAGAAAAGGATTTTGTTAACTTTCAACAATAGTAAATATTCTATGAATCAGTGTTCTACAGAATGTACCATGGAAAATGCTAAGTTGAGGAATTAAATTTTTATGTTAAACATTCTCACCATTCCAAGGCCAGAACAAAAAAGCCACCTTTAAGTGTAGACAGAAAGTATCACATAAAGGAAAAGATTTCACCCATCGAGAACATTCAGGAAAGTGCTTGTTAAGGAGAAACCTTGATTGTGAAGTAGAGAACGGTGTGGCCTAGATTGAACAAATGGCACAAGAAGCATCATGGAGGTAGGGAAGGATATGGTGTGTTTGAGGATCACTGGACAGAATGACTTGCGGCTTTCATGATTAGCAGTGAGAAATTCGTTTGGAAAAGTAAAGAATTTTAGATAGAAAGTAGGGAGCTACTGAAGGTGTCTGAGCAGGAGAGTGACATGTGGTATTTAAGCAAGTGAAGTCAGCAGTCTTCCAGGGCCACCACAGTTATTATATAGTGGATGAAAGTCAGCCCTAGACTACAACCTCTGGGCTAAAAGCGTCTCAGCTGCCAGCTATCTGGTCCATGGTTGGAGAGATGGGGTCAGATAGGGAACAGACAGAGCAGCATCCCAAACCCAAAAGGCTCATTGACTGAGAAAGAATAGACCAAACTCTTGCTCAGGGTCAGGGGCAGCCCACTGGCACAAAGGCACCTTATCTCAACAGCGTCTCCTACAGTGCACAACTCTCTCTGTGCCTGTTATCCTGGGGGAAACAGTTGAATCAACACTTGGCAAGCTGGAGCCAGCAGCTGGGTCCCAACCAGTCATTTCCAGAAAGAGGCATTTGTGAAGCCAAGCTTTGAGGCAGCAGGCATTCGGGTATTTTTGTACAATTCTCCCTCTCCCAGCTCCAAGTCCTCTGAGAAAGTGTTTTATGTACATTACTGTCGTCCTTCAGAATCCATTAGCTTTCTCCCATTAACTTTTGAAATGAGTTGAACTGAAGGGTCCTCCCTGAGCTGCGGAAAACTGAGAGTTTCTAATGACTTTTAAAGCTAGTTAGAGTTTGGAGGTCCACAAGTATTAATTAATTAAACAACAATAAAAAGATGGCATTTGCAAGCAGCAATGGCCTGCCTGCCTCAGGAAACAACCCAGGATATTGAGATGTAACAAACAAGAGGACACTGTGGCGGCTTCATCCCATCTTTCACAATGGTTCCTGAGTGACATTAGGCTGGACAGTTGTCCTCGCTGAGCTGGGTGTCAGCAGCTCTCTTCAAGTGGCCTTTTTTACTACATGCACATAAATGCTGCTCTCTCTGCCCAGTGGCTCCAGTTTTGCTGCCTGCCCAAATCAATGCCAAGAGGAGTAGCAGAGTATCAGGGCTCCATCCAGAGCCTCAGGAAACCCACATCCAGCCAGCCTCTGCCACAGGCAGCAAGATGGTAACCTGTCCAGCCATATGTCTGGTCCCTGGCAGTCAGATCATTGTTATTCTGCAGCTGTAGTCATTTTCATTTTTCAATTATCTCAAGAGGAGCAGGCCAGCAATATTTACACACTGGCTTTCAATTCAGAAAGGAAAAGTCACCAAAATAATGAGAATTCTCTCAAACAATGTTTCTGGATGTCCCCATTAAATAGTGCTATGCAATTTGAAAACCTTTTTCTGTTCCACTTAATGCAATCAGTGGAGAAATGAGAACTAGAATGTATGTTCAAGAAATACTCAGCGATTGCCATGCCAGCCCCACCACAACCGAGGGCAGAAACAGCAGTGAGATTCAGATTTACAAGACAGTGTAGCTTTTGAATCTATCCAGTTCTAATGCCCTGACCTTCACGCATGATTAGAAACAGAATATCTATTACCACAAGGACAAAACAGATCAGCTGGTAATAAAAGGAGACTTAACTATGAAAGGACAACACTACATGAAATGTAGTGGCAGCTCTGAGTCCAGACTCGCTGCTGCTTCCGTTAGAATGGACACTCCTACTCCAGCAGGTGCAGTTGAGGGTAGAAGCCGGCTCATGGTCACTGTGCGTCAAGCAGAGCCTGGCCCCTAGTGAGTGCTTGCTAAGATTTGTTGTCAGACTAACTGACTTGGCTGGGAAATCACTTGTATCCACTTTTTTATTGCTGTCTGACAAGTTGCCATAAAATTAGCAGCGTAAAACAACCTGTGTTTATTATTTCACAGTTCTGTAGGCTTGCCTGGGGCCTCATGTTCTCATGAGGCCAAAGTCAAGGTGTCTGGGAAGTCGAGCCAGGCTCTTCCCTGTGGGCTCTAGGAAGAATATATTTCTGAGCTGGCAGTACCTACTTCTCTACATTGTATGTCTGATGTTCTGAGGTCCTGTGTCCTTGCTGACCACAATCCAGGCCATTCGCTGCTCTCAGAGGGTACTTTTATTTTTTCTCATATAGGATACAGTCCAGATATCCCTTCCATATTCAAAGCCCTCAGTGGCACACTCAGTTTTTTTTTTTTTTTCATGGTTCAGCTCTTTCTGACTTTCCCTTCTGCCCCCAGCAAGAGAAAATCCATGATTTTAAAGGGCCCTCTAATGGGCCCTTTAGATAAAGCCAAGAAGGTCTCCCTATCTTAAATTCACTGTTTAATAGCTTTATTCACATCAGTAGGACCCCTTTGGCCAAGTAACATAACATCATCCCAGAAGGAGCCCCAGGGATCCTGAGAGATGTCTAGAATTGTGTGTCCCACACCAACAAATACTGTATTGGTTTTATCCTCATGTTCACCCTCCTGAATCCACATTTATGTTTTCTTATTTTAGTTACTGAAGAGAAATCTCCATTGTTCATTGCAGTATATGTGTGCTTTGTATGCTAGAAATGTTTATCGCAGGATATCTTACATGCTTTCAAACCGCCTTCTCCCTTCAAGGGTTTGGTTGAACAGTTTACGAAGTTTTTGGGAACCTTTGCTAAAGGACCTGAAAAGATTCCACTCAGTTAGCCTATAGCTCCTAAGTTGGTATGATTCAGATCAGCATAGAAAT
Source organism: Dasyprocta punctata (assembly GCA_004363535.1). Lineage (NCBI taxonomy): Eukaryota > Metazoa > Chordata > Mammalia > Rodentia > Dasyproctidae > Dasyprocta > Dasyprocta punctata. Next base: position 34,371 of record RJWM01006504.1, read on the forward strand.
CCTTCTAGTGAAGGATTTCTTCTTCTAGCATTTCTCTTTCCTCATTGGCACAGATTCATAGGTTACCTTCTGGTCCTGATGAAGTCTTGTCGGTCACCAGAGCTCTGAAGGTTATAAGGACTTGAGGGTATAAAGTTATTCTGAATGTCACACTTTGGGTATTTGAAAAATCAAAGACAGCCCCTACCTTACACCCAAAGTCAGAAGATCATCAAATGAGAGTTTCCTATTTAGGTCTTTGACTACTGTAAACTCGGGGCCTGCCAAAAGCAGGTACATAATAGATACTAAACTATTTGCTCAATGGCCTTCACTAGACTTATTGCAGGCATAGAGTTTTAGAAATTCATCTTTACACTTTTATAGGCATTTATCTCTTCATTCCACCTACGAGTACCTGAAATACCAGGTGTAAACCAAACAAGAGCACCTGAAGGGTTAGTCTATCATCTTGTAATAAAATGACACTTCTGAGCCCAAGTCTGAGGTTTAATGATGCTAGCCTATGTCATCGTGAATAAATGATAGCATGAAACCATGTAAAATCTTGCAATGTCACAGCAACAACAGTGTATCATTTCATCAATCTTTTTTCTAAATATATCAAGAAGCTCATTATTTAAATGGAGCCTGTACTAAATACTCTTGACACCAAGAAAACTCACTGGATGCATTTTATATTGCCACACTAAAAACTACCACAGACTTGGTGGCTTAAAATAACACGCATTTATTAACTCATAGTTTCCGTGGCCTAATACAATTTAGCTTAGTCCTCCACTTGGGTCATACAAGGATATAGTCCAGATGTCAGCCAGCCTGCAGTGTTTTTTAAAGCTCAGAGTCCTCTTCCAATTTATGTGGTTGTTTGCAGAATCCGGGTGCCTGCATTTGTAGAACTGGGGTCCCATTTTCATGCTGCCACATCTGGGTTCCACCCTGAGTCCCTCTTGAATTCCTCAGTATGTGACCCTCTCATGGGACCCCTTATTACAACCAGTTTATATCTATACAGCCAGTTGGAGATTTCCTCCCCACTTTGCTGATATACACTCTTATACAACATAACTTAATCACACTTTTGCCACATTTTATTTGCTAGAAACAAAACAGATTCTACTGAAGATTATACAATTAAGTAAGTCACTGTTAACATTTGTCCAACATATCTGCCGTTTGTAGGAAGGGAGAATGGCAGGCATTTCTCATTGTCTTTATTTGCTTGAAAGCAATAGGATTCAGTTATAGGTATAAAATCTCAGTATGAGAGTAGAATTCATGTCTTCATGGTCTTCCAATTCTATAGTGTTTTGTTAGAAACACTATAGAATTGGTCTGCTGTGAGTCCTCTCCTACAGCAAAAGTGAGCAAATGATAGAGGTCTCGTTGCCATAAGTAAATTCACATGCCTCATCTTAGATGGAGCTAAAAGATAATCAGTGACTATCAAGCCCTTTAGCATAAAAGTTAAAATTGAAAAGAAAAAAGGGTGAAGAAAAGCACCAAGGAACTCTGAGCGATCAGGGAAAGATGAGCTCTGAAGACATCATTTTCCTATGTTATTATAGTGAAACACCTCATGGGCTTTGTCTGTAGAGTAGCATTGCCACAGGACAAGTGGCAGTGTCAGGAGACCGTATTGGTTGTCACTACCATAGTAGGGTAGAGAAGTGCTATAAACAGGTATTACTGAGAGGGTGATGATGGGGCAGGTCTCCCAACAAAAAGTCACCTGGCCCAAAATGTCAGTAGTACTGAGGTTAAGAACCCTGCCCTTGAGTGACCCTGGCCTTGCTTGCCAGAAACCATTAGCCTTTGGAAAAAGTCTTGAGCCAGCATCTCCTCTGGGTAGGCCTGGTAAATGATGGTACTGCCAGGTGCCCGGTGTCTGCTGAGAATAACGAGCACATCATGTTGCTCAGCAGTCAGCAGCAGGCCTTGCCTTTAGTGACAAGTGAGCAGCTCTTCGCCTTTGACTGTCCCCCTGCTGCGTGGTGAGGATACTGGGAAAGGACGTGGAAGGATATGAGCTTGTGTAGTCCACAGTAGAGCATGTTTAAAGAAGGGAGTGGTGACAGACTCCACCGAGAGACCGTATCTCCGAGAATTTCTGAGCAGCCAGCTAGCTGTCCTCCTGTAACTGAGAGTAAAATGAGAGTATTGACTAAAACACCCCACAGCTTAACAAGCTGTGATTTTATTGCTCTGGGAAAATGTCTCAATTTGTTTTGGTTTCCAGGTGGAACCCAACACTAAAGTGTTTCCAGCTGTCTTCTTGCAGCCTACAAGCACTTCTCTGTTTCAGTTTGAACTTGGGAAGCTGAAGGTACTTATCTGTCCCCTCATCTAACAAGAAAAGGTAGTGTTGACCATGGTGGGGAGGGGTGGATTCCAGGCCTCAGAAGAGAGGGCAAGTCTCTCATGTCTCACCATCTCTCTGCCCTCTCCCCCATTCCCTCCCTACAAGCTCCTGGGAAATTCAGATAACAGATCATTCATTCTCCTTTTCTCATCCCCCCACCTCTGATAGGTGCTGAAAAAATTAATCCTCATAAAACCCATTGTGCAAGGCCCTAATAATGCTGGAAGGCCATTAGAGTTCCCCTGGACACATATGTCTCCCTTTAGTTTGTAATAATCATATTGATAATCAAGGGCCAGGTGCACGATCCCGCCACATGGATCCTGTGTGTTTTGCACATCTGTTTTCTTCTCCAATCCTTTTCCACCTTGTCCCAGAATGCAATGCCTTTGTCTGCGGCCATATTTAAGAGTGAAGAGAAGAACCCAGTCCCCCAGTGTCCTCCTCGGCTGGACGTCCAAACCATCCAGCCAGTGCTCTGGAGTCGCATGCCCAACAGCTTCCTGAAGGTGGAGACAGAGCGAGTGAGCGAGCGCCATGGCTGGGTGGTCCAGTGCCTGGAGCCCCTGCAAATGATGGCGCTGCACATCCCAGAGGAGAACAGGTATTGCGCAGGGCTGCAGGGAGGCAGGTGAGGCAGGGCCAGGCAACCCCAGAAGGGAGCTGGACACATCCTCATTGGACCCTGCACAGTCACAAGATGATTGTTGATTTCCCCAGCATTTCAGTATCTGTTCTTTCCCTTTCTCATTTCCACTACTTCCAAATAGCAGGAGATACTCTGTGATGTGCCTGCTGTGAGGCCTTCATTGTAGCTCCTAGGGCTTGGGATCCAGAAACACTTCACTAAAAACTTAGTGACCCTGAAATATACATTATACTTGATAAAGAGAGAAAGAATGAGACATTCCTGGCTTGACTTAGAGAACCAGGAATTAGGCTCCTGGTTTCTCTTGGTAAAGAGGCACTCTTAGATTACAGCCTATGTTATTCCCAGAACCAACACTTTGTGGCTGCATGCCTATGGGTAAATTGCCTATGTCCTCCAAACCTGTCTCCTCTGCCACACTGTGAGAAGAGCCCACCTGAGGTGTTGCTGGGAGAAGATAAAATGAGATTGTGTAGATAAAATCTTGTACAGTTTCTAGACATCATGAATGTTAACTAAATTCTATTATTGTGGATATGGTTATTCCTTGACCTCTTAAGACCAGAATGATGTGGAGAGTGCCAATGTATGCCACCTCACAGCTGCCACTTAGATCTCCCCTCAGACCAAGGGCAGCAGGGCAGGCAAGTGCAGGGAAGAGTAGGTCACCAGGTCCAAGATGAGGAGTAAGCTGAAAAGTCTAAGCAGGTATCAAAGCCTGCACCTGGGATCTGCACAAACAAGCAAGCAACACACAGGCAAATAGACCTCTATGTCAGGAAGGAGCAAGTGAACTGGATTTGCTAGGTGGTCTAAGTGTGTTAGTGTGTTGAACTTGGATGTTTTCAGACATCATTTTTCAACATGTTTTGTGAGTTTTGCTTTTCTGTATACATGGTATATATAATGGGCAAATAAGTCCAAATATTACAATACCTAGTCCCTAGATGTTAAAGAGGTTGCCAGTGTATGACAAAGTAATTAGTAAAGTTAGCACATTTTGTAAAATTTGTGTCGAAGTTCATAGAAAACTTATTCTCTGTAAATGAATTTTGGATTCAGCTATCTCTAAGCATTACATGTGACTCTACTTTTCCAGTGGGTTGAGAGAAGGAAGTGAAAAGGGTTCAAGGAAAAAATGATCATATATAAAAGAGACCTCCGATTATAACCATTGTTACATATGCAATTGTATTTTAGTGCTGTATGCATAGTGGACAAGTTTTTATATTAAAAAAATCTGATTCTAGATATTTAGCAGTGCTTGTCATATTTAAAAGTAGAAGTAGTAGAATAACACTTTTTGTAAGTAGTTTTTTAAAACTGATGGGAAATACTGTGTTTGGAAATAGAATCACTAAACCACCTCTGGAGGAAAAAAAGTGCAGTAGGTTTTTTCCCAGTGACAATTGAGATGACACAGATGATGTTGATGGTAGATTGACAGAAGCCTCAGCTACATCTTCTGAGCATTACGAAATGGAGGATTCACTTGACTCCACAAATTAGACCAAGTCACCTGCTCTTATACCCAAATGTTTCTGTTCAGGAGCTTTGGAGTTTTCTGTAATTGAGAGAATTTTCATATTTCATAAGCCAATAGATTTGACATTTATAGGCTTTTGACAGCCCTGTAGTTAGATGTGGTAGATTATCATGAACTAGAATGTGGAGTGAAGTCAAGATAGGAGTGGTAACCCATCAGAGAAAGTGTGGCAGCAATTCCTGCCTCTTTTTATACCTCTGGTTTTGCTAGTAAGGTTGAAATCCCTGGGGATTGAGGGAACAAGGCTGGGCTGAATTCTGGTGCCTTCTTCCCCTATTGCGTGATTTATTGTTTGTGCATTCTCAGATGTGTGGACATCCTGGAACTCTGTGAGCAGGAAGACTTGATGCGCTTCCATTACCACACACTGAGGCTGTACAGCGCCGTGTGTGCCCTGGGAAACAGTCGCGTTGCCTACGCCCTGTGCAGCCACGTGGATCTCTCTCAGCTCTTCTACACCATTGACAACAAGTATCTCCCGGGCCTTCTTCGGTCCGGTTTCTTTGACCTGCTCATCAGTATCCACTTGGCCAATGCTAAGGAGAGAAAACTGATGATGAAGAATGAGTACATCATCCCCATCGACAGCACCACCAGGAATATCCGCTTATACCCAGATGAGTCCAAGAAGCATGGGCTGCCCGGGGTGGGTCTGAGAACATGTCTCAAGCCAGGCTTCAGGTTCTCTACCCCTTGCTTTGTCGTGACCAATGAGGAGCACCAGAAACAAAGCCCCGAGATCCCCTTGGAGATTCTCAAGACGAAGGCACTGAGCATGCTGACAGAAGCAGTGCACTGTAGTGGAGCCCACATCCGAGACCCTGTTGGGGGCTCCATTGAGTTCCAGTTTGTGCCTGTGCTGAAGCTCATTGGAACCCTGCTGGTCATAGGTGTTTTTGATGATGATGATGTTCGCCAGATTCTGCTCCTGATTGATCCTTCTGTGTTTGGGGAGCATGGTGGGGAGTCAGAGGAGGGAGCAGAAAAGGAGGAAGTGACACAAGTGGAGGAAAAGGCAGTGGAGGCTGGAGAAAAGGCCAGCAAGGAGGCTCCAGTCAAAGGCTTGTTGCAGACCCGACTACCTGAGTCTGTCAAGCTGCAGGTAACTCCATGCAGAAAAGCTCATTCCCTGTGAAAGGACCAGGGGAGAGAAAGGCACACCCTGGTAGCAAGGAGGGACTGTGGGCACTGGCTCCAACCTGCTGCTGAAAGAGTGCAGCAGAGATGTGCAGGAGAGCTCATGGCTGATGCTCATTTCTGACATGGAATGTCTCCCTCAGCCTCCCCTAACCCAAGTGAGAAAAATAACCCTTTTCAATATGGCACATGCTTCTGAAATGTTCTCCAGTGATGGGTTTGCCCGTATCTCTTAGCCTTTGGAGCTCCAGTGCCTACTTGTAAGCTACATGTCTAGAGAAAAGGAGAAGCCTTTGACTATGGAGTAGCCCAAGGAACTGCCTTATAGGGCAACTGCACCCCCATCTGCTCTCATCAGGTGCCATCTTCACACAACCCCATTGACTCAGCCCTGTTAGCCCAGCATCTGTGTAACTGCCACCCAGGCCACAGAGGACACCCATACTTTTTGGTGCCATCCTCAGCATGATGTAGCAACATTCAACATTACTGAAAATATAGTTTTTCCGGAGATCAGCTAACCCCAGTGATAGACCAAGGATAGTTTCTAAAATGGGCACGGGGAAAAGAGGAAGATGAATAGAACAGTCTATCCTAGTACAGGGAACCTGGGTCAACCAGTCGTAGGAATCACCTGCACCCTGGTTGCTTCCTGGCTCTCTGAACTGGCCAGGTCAATAACCAGCCAGACTCTTAGCTTTATTATTCATAAAATATAGATGATATAATATTAAAATATGTTTCATGAAATAGAATATGAAATAAATTTTATCATAAAATATAGTACAGTAACCTACAGTAAAGTCTCTCTTCTCTAATATGATGGCATGTATAGGTGGTCACTTAATCAAAACATTGCATATAGAGGAGAAATAAAAATTTTATACATATATGCCCTAGGTATTTTATTGAAACATATAAGTGTACTACTCTGATGTAGGGCCAAGACTTTCATTTAGCATTAAATCCCCTGGTTAGCAAATGAAGTTCTTCTTTTTGCATGAATGACAAGTGGAAAACAGTATCTGTGATCAGGAGTTTTTAAAGTAAAGTTCAATTCAGAGGCACAGTCACATACTTCATAATGACATTTCAGTGAACAGTGGACCCTAGATGATCGTGGTCCCATAAGTTCTCATCACCTGGTGCTATCATAACCACCTTAGTTTGTATAAGTACACTGACGTTCACCAGGAAACTCACCTCATGATGGATTTCTCAGAGTATGCTCCTGTCATGAAGTGGGGCATGACTGACTATAATTGAAAAGCAACCTGAGTGGAAAATGCTCCTAGATTTTTATTTCCCCCAACTTCTAATAGTTATCTGACACCCAGTTTTAGTATGTTTTAAAATAGCAACTTAAAAAGTTTTAAAGTTCTTTTTGCAGTGGTAATAATAATAATAATAATAATAGTGTTAGTGATACTACCAAAGAGCTAATCACAAACAGATCAGTGACAACAGTGAAAGATAGGACAAGAAACATCCCAGTTTTCCATCCTCCAGGACTGGAAGGCATCAATAAGGAAGGCAGTTGTACTGAACTCTCTGAAAACATTTCTTGGAAATGCTATTCTTTCTCTCCATAAACAGATGTACCCTACCTCTAGGAAGCCCTTTTCTGTCTTATTCCCCTGGCCTAATGGTGAATAGCTGGTCTCTGAATTCAAGCTGACTTGGATTCAAGTAATAGCTTTGTGGTTACTTACTATGTGACATCAGACAAATTTTTTCAGTTATGTAGGTCTCAGTATCATGATCTTTAAAATGGGCATGCTAAAAGCTTCACCAGTATATGTAAATTGATACTAAGTAGCACGCATCCATACATACTTTTTGCAGATGTGTGAGCTCCTCAGCTATCTGTGTGACTGTGAGCTGCAGCACCGAGTGGAGGCCATTGTGGCATTTGGTGACATTTATGTCTCCAAGCTGCAGGCAAATCAGAAGTTCCGCTACAATGAGCTCATGCAGGCCCTGAACATGTCTGCAGCCCTCACTGCCCGGAAGACCAGGGAGTTCCGCTCACCCCCGCAGGAGCAGGTGAGACCCCCTTCCCGGACTGCCTTCCTGTTCCCAGGGAAGAACTTGAAACCCCCAAGCAGGGCCTGTGTTACCTTCATGGTGTCCAGGACAGCAGTAAGAGCTGAGAAGATTGTAAGACCCATCATGGCACAAAGAGACAGCCCTTGCCTGTGGAGATGATGACTGAGAAGTATGTGCCAGTTATCCTGGATAGGGAAAGAACCCTTGCTAAGCCACACATAGGGCAAGGCTTTTTTTCCCTTTACCCTGTCATACCTACGCCTTTACGAGTGGGCTTGAAAAACAAACCACTGTTGGGATTCACCTATCACCTCAGCAAGCATCCACACTCAGAAGAATTTCTGCCATCCCTTCCAGAAGTCACTACCTCGCTATGAAAGACCCACAAAATACAGTCAAGAGGCCCTGATGCTGGAGTTGGTACGCAGTCTTCCTCATGCAATGTGTCTAGCCCACTCACCCAGTAGCCATGGCTCTCTAACAAAGCCATCCTAGCCCATGTAATCTGGGGAATGGGACTCAACTAATGAATTATGATTTGCAATGTGTTGTATTAATTCTTTGCAGCACTCCACCTGTAGCTAGCCTTACCCAGATGAGAAGGGTTCTGTGAGAATGGTCCAAATCCTGGTAAGAAACTTCCACATAAGGGAGGCACATCTTTAAGAATTATAATTTCCATGCATTCTACTTCTCAGCAGTGCTCTTATACCCTGCAGGCTCTTGAAGTGTTCAAATGAGAAAATAGATATTTCAATAAAGAAATTAGTTTTCTATCTTGAAACCAGATCTTTAGATATTATATATATTTAATAAGTGTTCTATTCATAAGTTGTTGTCAGTGTAATTACCACTATTTATGTTAATGGCACAACTACAACTTCATCTAGTTACTTTCCTAACCTATTTTATAGAACATATATATTTATACTGGCTTAAAAATGAACCACGTATCTTGGCTTTTAAAAGATTCATTTGAATGATACTAGCCTTGCTAAAGAGAAGGCAAAGCTCATTACCCTCTCCTAAATGCAAAATGAAAAGATCCTTTGAACTCATTGGAACAGATCACTGCACCATTTCTCCAGGCACCTCCCAGGAATTATTCTTGAACATTTTACAGATGAAACAATCTGCTTTTAGGCAGGCAACAGGCGTGAATGCTCCCCATGTTACTAGGCAAATGCTGGTTCTTTCATATGTTTAGGAATACTGAGAAGGGGACTGACAGGGTGACTGCAATCCCAGTGTAGACCTCAGACTTCAGAGCTCCCACTTCCCTCACCTTATGGTCTTGGACACAGGACCTCTCTGTGTTCCTGATTTTTCAGCTCAATATGCAGGTTATGTTTGTATCTCCCTCCCAGGGCTCTTGTGAGGACTCATAAGATAATGTATTTAAATTGCTTAGCATGATGCCTGCCATAGAATAAGCCCTCTGTATGTACTACCTGGACTACCATCAGTTTTAATGTTCAGAATATTTGCATCTGCCTTATGGCTTGCTGTGTGACCTTTGGTCAATGGCCAGTGAGTGGAGTTCATACATTTTTCTGGCATCTCTTTATCCCAGCCAGTGCCAGGGTTATCATCCAACCCTGTCCTCATGGGCCTGGCTGCCAGAAGGACCCCATTCTGCTTCCAGACCTGCTCTCTATCCTCTCCAGGTCCCTGTCACCTCCTCCCTTAGGATTCTGCCCATCTTCTGGCACATCACTTTGGAAGTCCGTGACTCAAGTTCTTCCCCAGTGTATTAGACTGGTGATTCTTGAGTAGAATCACTTGAGGAATTTAATTAATAAAACAGGTCTCTAATTCAATAGTCTAGAGTAAGGCTCAGGAATTTGCATTTTTACCAACTTTTCTGGTAATGCTGATACTGCTGGTCTAAGAATAAAATGAAGGAAAGGACACTCAGCTGCCCCATCTGCCACCCTTCCCAGAGGATTTGCTTCTAGAGGGGACCAATTCATACAGTTCTCAGCTTAAGAAAACATTTAACATTGTTGAAGGACATTCCAAAGGTCAGCAATGCAGAATCACTTAAAAAATAGTACACGTGAAAATTTGCAATTTTTTTCAGTATCAATTTTTATGAAGACATTTTATTAGTAATGTATGTTTGTTACACATAATCACATACATTCTGGAGAATTGGTTCATATTTGTATCATATATTACTCATTTTTAGGCTCCTTCCTTGCCCTCTGCCCAGCTCTGTCTTCCTTCCCCAGACGCTTTTCCCATCTCCATAAAGTCTATCTCCTTGTTTCCTTTTCTCTTTTATTTTGTTCTTTCAATTATTTATATTTGAGGGCTCTCATGAGAAGCCATGCTATATTTATCCTTCTGTTTCGCATTTATTTCACTTGTATTAAGGCCTTATTATGGTCTCAAGATCCATCTATTTTCCTATATATGACTCAAATTAATTCTTTTTGGGTGAGTAGTACTCCATTGTGTGTATATACCATAGAATCTTTATCCATTCATCTGCTGATTAACATATAGGCCTCTTCTATGATTTAGCACTTGTGAGTTTTGCTGCTGTATACATGAGTATGCATATATCACTGTAATAAGATGTCTTTAACTCTTTGGGGAAGATATCTAGAAGGGAAATCGCTGGGTCAAATGGAGTTTCTATTTTTCATTTTTTGAAGAATCTCCATACTGATTTCCATAATAGTCTTACTAGTTTACATTCCCACCAGCAGTATAGAAGGGTTATTTTCTCCAAAATCCTTGTGAGTATTTGGTATTTTTGGTGTTTTTTTTTTTTTTTTGAGTCCTTGATAATAGCCATTCTTACTGGAATAAGGTGGAATCTCAGTGTTATTTTGATTTGCATTTCTCTAGTGGCCAGAGATGCTGAACATTTTTTCATGTATGTATTGGCCATTTGTACTTGGTGGTACTCTTCCATACCCTTTGAAGAGAAAATAGAGGTTTTAATCCTAATATCCAGACTATTCAAAGTGATGAAAAAAAAAAAACCCTTGAGAGATTTATCTTAAGTGCAAAGGAGGATAAAACTAAGATTGGTCTCGTGGTTGTTGGCAAACTAGTCAAGCATAGTCAGCTAGCTTTTCACTTCCAAAGGGCTTCATTAAACGATGGTAGCTATAGCAGAAAATTCTGCTCAGTTCATCTCTCTGTCCTTCATTTTCACACCCTGCAGGCAGGGGTTCTGCTACTTTTGGATTATTCCACCAAAGGAAAGACCTATCAGCAAAGAAAGTAGCTCTGTGACTCTGAAACCAGATTTTTTTGTTGTTGTTGTTGTTGTTTTTGGTGGTTTTGTTTTGTTTTGTTTTGTTTTGTTTTGTTTTGTTTGTACCAGGGATCAAACTCATGTCCTCATGCTTGCCAGGCAGGCGCCTGTGCCGCTGAGCCAAACCCCTGGCCACCAGATCTTAATATCTTACATTTACCTGAAAAACAACTTGTATGTTATTGATTTAATTATCATAATTTAACATCCTGAGAAAATTACAAAAATGGCTTTCCAATCTATTTAAGGGCTATTTTATTGCAAAACCTCTACCCACTTCTGAAAAATGATTGCAGTAGAAGCTTTGAACAAGATTCTTCCTAATAATGTTAAGTAAAACTCATAGTTTAATAAGAGATTGCAGATTGTAACAGATGGGGAAAATACCTCTTTGCCTGATGTTGGATTATCATGGTTGAAAAAGCAGAAGGGACAAGATTGCCTCACTTAACTTCTGAAGTCCCTCTAGGTACTCACCATCCTAGGGTTGTTGGCCTTATGGAAAGAATTCTGATGTCCAGGAAGCTGGGTGAGAAGTAAATAGCAGTTTAATTTTCACTAATCTCTGACAGCAGCAAAACAAGTCCCTAGCTTTGTTACTAACCGGAATTGTGGAACTTTTTATGTCACGTTACAGTGGTTACAGTATTTAGAAATATCATACTCATCAATGCTTCAAGATGACAGTGATTAACCAGACTTGATGGCACATGCCTATAATCCCAGCACTTGCGGAGGCTGAGGTAGGAGTATCCCAAATTACCCAGCCTGGGCAATTGAATGATTTAGTGATTTACCAATCCTGTCTTGAAATAAAAAATAACAAGGGCTGGGAAACAGCTCAGTGTGAAGGCTTTGGGTTCAATTCCCAGTGCCACAAGAAAAAAAAAGTGATTATAAGAGCAGGCCACTGGCTCTCTCCACTTGAATTAAGAAGCATTACTAACCACAATTGTACAAGAAATAATATCGGGTAAACAAATGGGATCAGCTTAAATTAAAACCCTATACAGCATAGGAAACATTCACCAGAATGATGAGACAACCTACAGAATGAGAAAGAACATTTTTCCAGCTGTTCTTGGGACAGAGGACTAATATCTAGAAAATATAAAGAACTCAGAAAACTTAGACACCCCCCAAATGAAAAACCAGTCAAAAAGTGGGCAAATAAAATGAACAGATATTTCTCAGAAGAAGTATAAATTACCAATAAATACTTGAAAAAATGGTCTACAGCACAAGCACTAGAGAAATGCACATTAAAGCAACACTGGAATTCTATCTTATGCCAGAAAGAATGGCTGTCATCAAGAAATCAAGTAATAACAGCTGCTGGTGAGGATGTTGCGGAAGGGAGGAACCCTTCTAAATTGGTGGTGGGAATGTAAACTAGGACAACCACTATGGAAATCAGCATTGAGATTCCTCAAAAAATGAAAAATACAGATTCCATTCAACCAAGCTCTTCCCCTGCTAGGTAGTAGCTTCCTAAAAGAGTTAAAGACATCATATTGTGAAAACACATGCCATGGACATGTTTGTAGCAGCACAGTTTGTAATAGCTAAATCTTGGGAGTGGCCTGTATGTCCATTAACAAATGAATAGATAAAGAAAATGTATTATTTATATACAGTAGAGTACTAGTCTGCCTTGATGTCAAATGAAATAAATCAGACCCACAATCTAAAATATCACATGGTTTCTTATATAAGAAACCTCAATATAAATAAAGAGCAAAATAAAAGGTAGATAGTGGGAAGTAAGAAGATGAATCTTTGCAAATGGGGAGGGGACCAAGAAATAAATGGGGGGAGAGAAGGAAGGGAAATGGGATTTTTAAAAAATTAAGCAGTTTTATGTACATGTACTACCTCCTCACCAGGAATTCGAGCATTATGTACTGCAAACATACTAAAACTGAAAAAAAAAAAAAAAAAAACAAGTATTACTTTATCATGAATTTGTTTTTTGTAATTTTGACATGGAGATTTCAGTAGTGTTTCTCTTTGGATTCTTGCATATCTTATTTTATTAAAGTAACCTGAGAAGCAACCCAATGATTTTGATCTACTGTGAGAGGCATAAAAATAGCTAAGAATCCTTGAGACAAAGCTGTAAAGGAAAAGCATGACAGATTGACTCCAGAACATGAACTTGCATTTCAAAAACAAGCAAAACCCTGTGAACACAAAAGTACACTAAAAACCAGGAAATATATTTGCAGCATATTATTACAAAGAGTTAAGAATCTAGAAGTGTGCAAAGCCCTCACCAATTTTTACAAAGATAATTCCCCAATAAACATGGAATAAAGACATGGACAGAAGATTTATAAACTTGGTCTGTGTGGAAAAACCAAGTTTATCCTTACCAATTATATACAAATTGAAGTGACAGGGATATAACATTTTCACCCATTAAACTGAAAAATGTTTCAAAATTTGTTAACTCTCACTATTATAATGGAGATGGCAAATTAATGCACACTCTTGTATAAATTTGGTAGTAATAAAAATTGTGAGCTTTCTGGAGAGCTATTTGGCAATTCATATCAAAAGCCACTAAAATATAGAAACCTGTTGCTCTAGCCATTTTGCTCTTAGAACTTTATCTCAAGGAATGATCAGATTTATGATAAAAAATTATAGGAAAGGAAATTCAGAGCAAATTTAGTTATAAGAACAAAAAATGTAAATAATGAAAATATAACAGAATTAATGTTATATAAATTATTATCCTTAGAATAAAATGAAATGTACCTATTAAAAATCAGGTTAAGAAAATGGTCAAGGTAAAACAAATAGAAAATGTAGATTTTTAAAAAATGTGTTTTCAATCTATGTTGATAAACAGAATATATGAAAGATATTAACTAAAATATTAGCAGTGGTTACCTTTGACTGGTGGGATCACAGCAAATTTTCTTCTTTGATATTCTCCAAATTTTGCATAATTAATAACTTACCTTGAAAAAAACAGAAAAAAATGCAAAAGTTATTTTTAAATATAGGCCACTTTACCTCAAAAAAGTTAGTTAAATAAAATTTTGCAAAGAACATTAGACATAGATCTCAGACACAATCTGCATTCCCTTGTTTGCCATTGAGAACCAAGAAACCATTCTTCTTTTGCCCTCCAAGATCAACATGCTTCTAAACTTTCAACTGGGAGAGAACTGCCCCTGCCCAGAGGAGATCCGGGAGGAGCTGTATGACTTCCATGAGGACCTGCTCATTCACTGCGGTGAGTTGCTAAGAGATAAGCTTGGGCCACAGAATCTGTTCCTCATTCCTTCCTTGGGAAGCCAGTGGAGGGGTTTGGGAAGTGGCCCTTGCATTGGACATTACAATGCTCCAACCATTGTTCAAGATGTGGCTCTCCCTTGACTATAAGAGTCAGAGAAGATATGGGAAATAAGCCTGGAAGAATATATGACTAAAATTCCTTATACCTAGAAGAGGTTGGTGGAGTCAGAAGGGACAGGTCCCTGCAAAAAGAAGGAAAAGAGCTAATCTTTATATACACCTCACCCAGTCTACTTAAGGTGATTTGGTGGAAACTTTCACTGCTCTTACAAAGTATGTGAAGAGGGAAGAGTGACTTCTGTCCTTGAGGATTCCAAGACTGTAATCCCCACTGTGATATCTATCTGCTGGCTTATATCTGATGATATATACACCTTGTGGATTGAGTAATGTATGAGAAGTAGCTGAGCTTTTCATTTAAAATAGCACAAAGTTGAACTCTTTCTAGATATCCTAGAACCCTTTTTGAGTAGAAAAAGTAAAGTTCAAGGGTTATAATTACTTCATGCTCTGATACACAGGAAATCATCTTTTCTTTAAAGAAAAACTTCCCCAAAAGCATGATGTAGGTAAATATTCATAGAAGTGCTACCTGTAGTTTTTTTAGAGATTTCCAGAAAGATAGGAAGCAGACTTTTAACATTTCTTCTAACCCTGGGAAGTTTTGTGTATTGTTTGGGTTTTCACTCTATCTGTAAATTGCTAGGGGTTCCCTTGGAGGAAGAGGAGGAGGAGGAGGAGGACACCTCCTGGACAGGGAAGCTATGTGCCTTGGTGCACAAAATCAAAGCTCCATCCAAGCCAGAGAAGGAGCAGCCAGCAGAGGAAGAGGAGAGATGCCCTGGTAAGTGACCTGACTCTCAATCACAGTACTCCTCTCAACTCTGGGCTCTCCTAAGGCAACTAAGGTAGTTGACCATCTAATAAAAGCTGTGAGAGAAACATGGACCACTAACTTCCAAAGAACCATCTGGGTACTATGTTGTTACTGATGATAATTGTGGCTATCTTTTGAGACCTCTGCCTTTCCTCCAAAGAAACTAACTCAGCACTTCTGAAACCTAAGGAATCAATTGCTTGGTGTCGACCTCGTCCACAAGAAATGCCTGCAAACAGATCTCTGGGTTTTGTTTTGTTTTGTTTTGTTTTGTTTTTAAGACTGGGTCTCATTGTGTTTTCTAGGTTGGCCTATAATTTTAGACATGTGCCAGGTGCCCAATCCGTCCTTTCTTTCATGTTTATACAGCCTTCTTCTTTTAACTATTGTCATTTTTGTTACTTCTGTTTGTGGTTCCATAGCATGGAGAGTTAGTTGCCTTAATAAGGAAATAAAATAATATGAAAAGAGAGTTTGCAAAGGAAATAGGAGATGGTTTTGTTTGTTGACTATGATATCGAAATTGAAGCATCCTAGAAGACTTTCAACTGCTATTTTTCAACAATTCCTAGTTTTGCCTACATTCATTTTCCTCATGTTTACACTACAGATAACTCCTAGCATTTTGACCCATGTTGAAACAAGATTGTAATTTGTCCTACAAGGCAGTTGACTGACTCTAAACCATTAACATTTCAAGAGGAAGATTGTCTGAATATTATATATAATCAATCTGTGCCTTACTACAGATCTAGCAGATTTATCATTTGTCTAAAGAAGAAGGAATTTCCCAGGTTTAATATAGTTGCCTTTTATCTTGTTCCCTGTTCCTATCCATCTTCGAATACACTTTCAAATCAGAGACTAGAGCAATAGACTGTCAAGATATGATTGGTTTGTCTGAAAACACTACTTTGGGGGTTCATACATCTTATTGCCCTTTATATTGACCTTTCATCTTTGTCAGAATATCTACAGGGAACAAACCCTCCTCATTTATCAGCAGAGCATTGAAGCCTCTGGATGAGTCTATAGGGTACTCAGCACTGGCGACACTTTATCAGTCTATCAGTCACCTTGGAAAGGGTGGATCTTTGCTGAGGACATGCCAACAAGATTCTAAAGGCACAAAAAGAGTTAAGAGTCCCTTTGTGATTACTGCCAAAGCAGAACTGAAAATAGTTAGATTGACCCGTATCACTCCTATATTACCTGCTGAGAGTCTGTCTTTAAAGTGATGCTCCTTTCTGACTTTCTAAAAAAGAATGTGTCAATTCCAAGGTGCCACTAAGTGACCATTTCGTGCTTGGCAAATGGATTCATTGAGACACAGTCACTCACCACCTTCCCCCATGGATTCTCAGATCTCGGGTGCTGTTTGGTACCAAGGATTGCCGTCTTCAGCCCTGCGCCTCGGCCTTGGACAAATAGACCATGTTCCACCTGTTTTGGTAGTATGTGCTCACCTGAGATGTCAACCCAGATGGGACTGTTGATCTTCACCCCATGCCACCTCCCTGCCACAAGTGGAATTTATGGGAGGCTCTGATGAATGTAATCAGTATTTACTGCAAACATGTTCTAATGAAAAAATTTTTAAAGAATTTGGGAGGGTCAGGCCTGTGTCTGAGTGATCTGTCCTGGAATCTCAGAAATAGAAGAAATGGTCAAGGTGGCCAAGGATGTCTAGCTGTCAGTATATGGGGTTGCTACTGAATGTTACAGAGGCATGAATCACCTCACTTAGGGCTGAAAGTTTAAGATAAATTACTAAGAATGGTTTAATCCTCAACCCCAAATATTTCTAATTTGGTCAAATGGAAACAATGTTTTCAAGTACATAGGCTGTTGCAAAAAAGGATCTAAACCTCTTGTGAATTATTGGTAAACTTATCTATGTCACTGCTTCTGATTTCTCTTATCCTTGCATTTGAAAAAATAGTGAAAGTATAGATAATGATATAACCCTCTTTTTGAATTAATTTTATTGCTATATTTTTGACATGCATATTGATCACATTACTCAGAGGAAATTTGTGCCTATATGTATGTATGTATGTGTATATATATATATATATATATATCTTAATTCTTTTTTCCCATTCCCCTCCCTTTCCTTCATTCCTTCTTCTCCCCATTTACAAGACTTTGTTCCTATTGTTTTCCTTCCATTCATTTTTCTTTTTATTTCAAGCCTTGCTCCCTTCCTTTCCTTCCCCTTTTCCCCCTCCCTTGATCTTCTTCCCATTTGAACATTTTCTTCCTACTTCCCAATATCTAACTACCATTTTGGTCCTTATTTACCCTTAGTGTTTCTCACACAAGAGAAATAAATGTGATATTTAGATATGTGTGTCCAATTTACTTCACTTAAAATTATGTTCTATAATGATACAACATTCTATAGTGAATTGGCAATTTGACAAATACCTCTACATGTATCAGTTAACTAACAGAGGATAATTGTCTTTATTTCTTCATAGTGTAGCTGAGGGAAATCGGACTGAGAAAAATCAAAGGGTGCTTACTAGTTGGCTTATTTTTTCCATCCTTACCTGGTTCTGGAAAAATTCTCTGCTAACTCATAGTCAAGGTAACTAGAAGCGAGTGAAGCTGTGGCTCAAACTGGGATTTTCTTACTCTTTCCCCTGTAACATGCTCTTCCTCTGTGCCATCCAGCTTGCTGAAGACCATAAGCACATAAATATCATGAGCCCCCAACACTGATACTCACAGAATGGTTTTAAACATCTCTATCTTCTTATCTTGCTTATTACATCTGTGAGATAAATCACTACAGTGACACATTGCTTTTGAAGATACTTGGAACAGAACTCAAAGTTGTAACATTTAAAAGTTATCCAAGCCCAATATTTTTTTTTTCTTTTTTGGACCTGATATTGAACTCAGAACCTTGCATTTGCCAGGCAGGTGCTTGTGCTGCTGAGCTATAACTCCAGCCCCAAGCCCAGGATTTTGACTCAGTTTTCAGTGAAAGTGGTAGTGAGCCCAGCCTATAATTTCTCCTCTATGAGTAGTTGCTGTATGATCTCCAAGAGGGACACCTCAACTTTTCTAAGAAATGGGGAACAATAATGCTCTAAGCCTCATCAGAATTCTGCTAGGTGGCTCATTGTTGGAGAGATGTGACATGTTGTCAATGAAAACTTTATAATATTATCAAAGCATTATATGATAATAAAGAAGTAAAAATCTTATAATAGCAGCCCACCATATTAAGTCACCTTTTTTAATATCTCAGTTCAATAAATTCCCTAGGAAATACTTTGCCTGTTGAATCTAGGCCAGTGCTTCTTGCATGCACACTGCAGTTAAAACAGGGTTTCCTTAAATATAAATATACAGCAGTTGTTATTCTTCCAGAAGAAATCAACCAGCTATTTCTCCTAAATTCTAAAATTAACAATATGAAAATCACCTATCAAAGTTTACAACTAACTCTTAGTAAACTGAGTCCTTTCCCCACAAGAGGTGTTCTCTGTAAAGAAATGTCCCGAAGAAATTACTCTCTTAAGTAGTGTGAGGAGAGGAGAAGGAACCTCCTTACTGGTATCTGGTCAGTATGCCCAGAGAACTTGTGATGACCCAGCTTTGAGTACATTGGTTAAGATCTGGGTTGCAAGTGAGCATGGTTGAGTCTGAAGGAAATGAACGTCCCTCTTCTGTCTTTGGCCTTACCATTTGCAACAGAACTACGTTTCACAGAGCTAAGTTAACCTTAAGTAGCACCCATTTTCCCTGTCACTTTAATGATGAAGGCCAGAACCAGAGGTGACTCCAGAGGTGCCCTTGAACTCATCAAGGCTCAGAGTTACTACTTGTCTAGCTGTCTACCTGTCCCTGAATGGCCTAAGAGCTTTAAACCAAAATTGTTCCCCAGCCGACTGCTGCAGCATGTATACTCTGAGGAGGGGACAGGATGTATTGTTTACCACTAAAGTTAAGTCCTATGGCCCTGGTGTGAGTGCAGGCAAAGTAAGATAACTTGGTAGCAAGTAGATCTGTAAAACTCAGGAAATATTTCTAATCCCTTCTCTAAATTCCCTCCAAACAACCCCTTCCTAAGACACACACACACACAGACCCCCTTTATGAAGCCTTTCTTTCAACTTTATTTTCCTTCTACCCTCTCAAGCATAACATGTAATTTCTAATAGGGATATGTAACTTTTCTCCTCATGTGGGGTTTTAATATACCTGTTTTTTGCTCTACTGATTCTGAGTAGAGGGATTATGTCTTGTTTCTATATTCAACTCATTGGCACAACTCTGTTTGACTTCCAACTGTACGTTAGTCGCTTGAGGCTTACACCGATGAAGAAATGGTGACCCCCCCCCACTCAGGAAAAAGAGGAAATGGGTGTAGACAAGCAAATCAATGTAATGGTGAAATTATATTTGATAATAGTACACACAGCTTTCAATAGGTTCCAGAGGAGAGATTGAAGAGGTTGGAAAAGTATCCATAAAAATTGCAAATGGAAGTTGGGCACAGCTAAGGAAAAGTGTTTACACTGTGGTGGCCAAGAAGCAGAAAGAGAAGGGAGGAGCCAGGGATAAAAATACACCCTTCGAGGTGACACCTCCTAAGGACCTCCAACCAGGTCTCGCCTCCCAATATTCAGCTACTGAGCTTTTCAGCAAATGAATCCACGGATGAGTGTAGCACCCCATGATCCAATCAGCTTCCACACACACTCGAGAATTCTGGAGGACATTTTAGATCTAAACCACAGCACTGGGACATCTACCTTCTTAATCCTTATAGGACAGTGGTGAGGATGGAATGATAACTCAGGTACAGTAAAACAGAGTCTGCCACCTGGGAGCTCTTAGTAAAGATTGGTTACTGTTATTGTAACAAGAAGGAGGATATTTCTACAAGCTGTTTAAACTTTTGCTCCCTCAGCTAGGGAAGCGAATACAGAAGGAAACCAGTGGACATCTGTCCAAAACTTAAGCAAAGATCAAGATGTGTTCTGCAGCTCCTGGTGCAGCCCAGGGCCAGCCTCATGCCATCACACCCCTGCAGGCCCTGCCACCAGTGCCTGTCCCCCAATAAAACATGGTAAATGGAGCTGTCCTGTCTTACACTGAAAAACACTGGTCCAGGTTGTGTTTATGGGCATTTCATTTTATTTCACAGATGCTTGTGGCTTTGTCCTCAGTGATCACTGCAGTGTTCTTGTTCCAGTGAAATGAGGTAGATTGGTCCCCACTGCAGAGCCAGGGCCAAAGAGGTGTTGGAGAACCATAGAGGAGTTCGTGTTAGTGATTTTTCCGAAAGTCTCCTTAGAATCAATGGCTTTGACTTTTTCCCTGACTTTCTCTGCTAATAAGCAGTAGATGCTGGCCACTTTGTAATTTTGGCCTTGAGGAAGTGCTGGGTGTTCCCTTTCTCCACCATCAATCAAGATGGTCATCACAAAGGCCGTCAAGTTTCCATAACTCATCTCTTCCACATAAATGATTAGTAGTGTGGTGATGCTTTGATAATAGCCACTCACTGCAATCAGGAGCCAGTGAAATTCTGAGAAATTCCTTTAATTTCTTAAATCTCACATTTTACTTTTAGGAAAATGTATAGGATATGCTATGTACCCCCAAGTCCTCATACTTTTGATGGGGCTGAGTCTGATGCTTGTGATCAGTTTGTTGTCTAGCACCAGGATTAATGACGTGACTGCTACACCCACCCAGGGGTGGAGCTGAGATACAGTATAAGGGAAGGCAGGTCTTCCCCTTGCTTGCTTCCCGGCTTCTGCCCTCTCTCTCGCCAGCGCGGATTGCGGCTTGCAGCTTGCAGCCGCCATGAACTGTAGCCCTGTCATCCCATGCTGCCTTGGAGCCCACTTTATGGACTGAAACTCCAGAGAAACTGTAAGAATAAACCTTTCCTTCTCTAACTTTGGGCGTCAGGTATTTTGTCTCGGCAACGAGCAAAAAGTAACCAAGACAGAAAAACAATCTAGATAATGTAGAAATAGGGTATTAAAATACAATAGTAAAATGTTTGGTGTTTATCAGTTCAATCCAGTGAAAAAGTAGGCTTTCATTTGTTATTTGAACAACTTAGTTCAACTCTTTTAAGAACTCAGAGAGTCAAGAGAGTCATAGAATCTTAGCATTTTTTTCAGTGCTGGGGATTGAACCCAGGGCCTTACACATGCTAGGCAAATACTCTACCACTGAGCTATGCCTGCAGCCCCAGAATCTTAGAATATTAAACCACAAGAAATACGGCTTAAGAAAAGTAGACAGGCACAGACAATAACTTGTCCAAGGTCGCACAACCAGAGTTAAAAGAAAGTACTCTTGTACCCTGCTCAGTATTCCTGTTATTGCACCACACTTACGTTCACTTTTTCAGGAGATATTTTATAGGCTAATTTCACATAATTGGTAAGAAATTGAGTCTCTGGGAAAGTGAGTAGTCTGAGTAGCTAAGCATGAGAAAAGACCTAAAACTTTATGATTTTCAGAATTTTATTTCTGAATCTGTTTCATAGTTTATTAAGAGTGTCTAGACAGTGTGCATAATATAAATGTAAAACATTAATAAAAATAACTTTTTCTGAGTTTTATGAAGGTAAGCAACTCTAAGATAGTACAGTAGATGGTTTAGGGTCCAGAAGCATATGTTTGAAACTTAGCACTGCCATGTACTAGTTGCAATGTTAGGCAAGTGTCTTAACCTCTATATGTTTCAGTTTTCCTTTATTTAAAGATGGATAATAGTTTCTACTTCATTGGGTGAGTGAAGGGAATATGAGAATTCAGTAAAGTAGTGCAGTGTAGTGAGTATACAAAAATAAACATCATGAGAATTTCGTGTCCACCTTTATCATTGATACTTTCAGCAAACAACAGAAAACCATACAGAGTAGTCAAGAAGAGACTTCAGCAGCTGACCTACAATGGGTTTCAAGATGGAGACAGCCACTGAAATGAATTGATCCAGTTTCTGTGTTTACTCTCTTCCCAGTCTTCTTGTTCCGTGTGCCCGCTTTGCCCTTGGGCTGGCTATAAGACAGTAACTGCATTTCTGGGCCTCATATCCATGCATAACAAAGTCCAAGGGAATTGTGAGAATGTCTCCCCTGCTCTGGTCTACCAGATAGGAATCCTGAGATCACCTTTGATTGAAGAACTTAGTGACAGGTCAACCCATGCCCTAGTCAGGGTGACTTAGAAAATAGAATGTGCTGGTTGACCTAAGTCAACAGAGCCCACCTCTGAAATGCAGTGGGTCCCTGAGGACCATGGCCCTGAGGGAGAGGAGCTCTGTAACAAACCAAGCTGTTATGAAAGAAAAGGAAGGGTCCAGGAGTGTTGGGCTTGTGATCAGTATTGTTCTCCATGTGTGGGTAAGGGGAATTCTCTTCATCTTTAATTCACTCAGTGTTTCATTTTGAGATGTGACTGATGATAGCCTTTGATGTTCAGAGATGAGAGGAAAAGCAAGCTCTGTTCAGGAATTGCACTGTTCATGATCACTAATGGTCCAGAGTCTCTCTACAGTAGGTGTTTTCTGTGATTAATGTAGAATCTGCCTTGACCTAATCTCCAGGCCACTAGGAGGCAGAACTCAGTTGTATCAGCTGCCATATCAGATTTTTAGCTTCAGCAAAGAGTCACATACTTTCCACTGAGAACTTGCTATCAAATTGGAGTATATTAATTTCCTAATTTCTGCTGCAACAGATTAACACAATGCACTGGTACAACAAACATCACATATTTATTGCCTTGTAATTTACTGTCTGTAGGAGGTCACAAGTCTACAGTGAGTGAGCAAAGTTGCCCCTCTGGATCTGTGAGGAGCGATCCATTTTTTGCCCTTTCCAGAGTTTAGAGTACTCGTGATTGTTTGGCTAGTGAGTGACCTCTTCTTGATGGTACCACTCTGACCTCTGAATCTGGTGTCCTTCATTCCTCCTATAAGGATTCTGTGACTACATTGAGTCCCATTGATAACCCTGGATAATCTCATCTCAAGATCCTTTACTTAATTACATCTTCATAGTCCCTTTTGCCATGTAAGGTAACATATTTATAGGTTCTGGGAATTAGGACATGGACATCTTTGAGGGGTCTTTGTTCCATACTACAAGAAGGAAAAAAGCAAAATACATTTGCTCTTTACACTTGGAAATGATCTGCCACTTGTTCATGCCTCCAGAGCATTTATAGCACTCTGCAAACTGACTTTTTAATCACCTAGAATTTACAAATAAGTGAACATGATTTAGATGTGCATATTTTTCTTCTCCCATTGTACTGTGAGCATTATAAATTACCTCCCGAGTTTAACATAAGTACAGTGCAATTTTGTTTGCTTTCTCTTGTCCGTGTAATTGGGAGACTCTTTCTCCCAAAATAACCTAGATTTAAGGGCACTCGCAGAAATACAACACTGGTAATAATGTGGGGTCTGTAAACTGCAGGGATATGCTTTGCCAGTGGACAATAGATACTTTTTTGTAATAAGCATATACCTCATTGCATAATGGCCGTGTGGCTTGGGGAATACATTTAAATGAGAGAAGAAGTTATTCTTTCTGGACCCCTCCAGTTTAAAAATGTAAATCTTCACCATGAGAGTAAATGATCCTCCTTTTATTGTGGTTGGCAATGGAAAGCTAGTAAAAGACAGTGATAGCAGCCTATTGTAGGTAACTCTAAAGAATTTTCCTCTAAGGCTCACACATGACAGACTTAGGGTGCTAAAGTCAGAGGTGCAGATTATAAAAATGATAAATAAAGAGGAGTAAGCACCTGAACAAGAAGTCATACTTGGGCTCCCACACTGCTGTCCTAAGCTAGGTCTAATGGAAAGACACCCTGATCTTTTGTTATTGTTCAGAATATCTCACTAGTCCAAAACTCAGGTAGCAAGGTAACTATTTTTCTTTTTAAAAAGTGTCCCGCAGGCATCAAGTCTTCCTAAACAATACAGTACATTAGAAATAATATCCATTCTGAGTTAGCTTGAATAATCATTTAAAATGTGTCCAATAGATCATATATTTGATATAATTGCCTAAATATGACTCTTTCTAATTACACTAATTGCAAAAATGGAGTGAGAATGTTAATAATAGCCTCATAAATGAAGTCATTTGTAATCATCAAGGCAACTTCATGTACATAATTAGCTTCCCTAAAATGTTTTGTTGGGGAATTTGTTTAATTTTTCATCACAAAACAAGTACTTATTGCGTATTTTTCTTTTCCCTCCTTTTCAAGGTAACACTATAGCTTTCTAAAAATCTAATGACACGACCTATCTATAGTATTTAACAGGGTTCTCTTAAAGCTCCACTCAGTCTGAGGTGAAAATCCAAGAATTGAAACAAGTTCTGCTGAAGCATTTTCACTAATGTGTTGGAGTCCCCAAGTGAGATAATGTGGCACCTGTGTGTGAGAGAAAGACGGGGCCATATGTCCTGGCAAATGGTAGATCTAACCTCTCAGGCTCATCCTTACCTCGCTTCTGGCAAGGCTGCCTAACCGTGTCCTGTTTCTTATGAATACTAAAGTGGGTTTCAGTTGTTAAAGGGCAGCATTGCCCAAGATGAACTTGGAAAAGTAAGAGAAATGAAGTCAATATTTATTTATAACTATTCTTAATGTACATTTGTCTCTCTGGTTACAAAAGAGATTGACATATATCCCAAGAAATGATCTCCTTTGACATTTGAAAATCCTGTGATCTATTGTCAGCATTCCTCATGGATACAAGAAAAAAAAAAGCTCAGTATAGAAAGTACCTGTGTGAATCATCTCTGGAGGGAGGGTAGCTCTCCAAAATAACCACAGCAAAGAGTAATCTATTTTCCATGTGAGCAGATGCTGTGTCACTTGGAAAACCCCTCAGCAGAGAGCCACATCTTCCCAGCTCCTTTGGCCTCCACATGAGGAAGACCTAGTTTAGAAACAGAAGGGAAAAGGGAGAAAAATACAAGGTAGTTATACTAGTAGTGTCTCTTATTTTGTGGAAAAGGAAGGTTCATGCTAATATCAGTTGGAGAATTTTTTATACCCGTATTCTGTACTCTGAGTAACTACTTTGAAGATGACAATATGCAATATATTAACTATTGTTATTCTACTGTTATTTTGTTATGGAATTCTATTTTACCATTTTCAATAAAATAAAAAAAAGAAATAGAAAAACCTTCAGATAAAGAAGACTTTGGAAAAAAAGTAAAAAATGAAGATCTTGTTCCTCTTCTATTGAATGTATGTATTACTGTAGAAGTTATACTTTCTTATAAATTGTCTATTTCTTGAATGCCTTAGAGACAACATAGTTTTACTCATTATTTTATACTTTATTTCTCATTAATTGTCTTACATGTATTATTTAGTTTCCCCAATTAGGCTGCTGGGGTAATAATTGTGTTTGAAATAGTTTCATGGAGAGTGCTTAACTCAACCTTGGGCACTTAACAGATACCCAGGAAACACCATTTGATTAAAAAGCTAATTTAGCAGTGACACAACAGGAGGTATCTCAATGTTCTGTTGAGGACAGGCAGGAGCTTTTAGATGAAATGTGTCCTGAGTCCTAGACACATATTGACTCTAGGGCAAAGCCCTCTGAGGTGACAGCCCTGCTTCGCAGTATTAATGAGAGCAAAGTCATTGCTGAAAAGTCAGCTAATATCAGGAGCAAAGGATTAAGCACTTCCCTCTCCACCTGCAGCCAGGCTGTTCTCTGTGGGTCCTGTGCTGGCTCAGTGCAGGCTAAAGGAGGCTGTGTCACCTCAAGCAAATCACTGGCTTCCTCAATTCTCTGACAACGGTGATCCTAAGCCCAAATTAAGCAAGAGGAAGCCACTTGGAGGCTCCCTGCAAGCTAGCAGAGAGCCCTTCAGTGCCAGAAGAATAATAGCCAGAGTCCTTGACTACCAGAATTCAATTTTTAAATTGATTCTTTAATCTTCACTCTATTTCTCAGTGTGACACACCTCACTCTTCTTACACTCACCTTTAATCCACCTCATATCCAGAGACAAATGAAGTCAGCTTCTAACCTGTGCCTTCCTGGGTTCAGGTCTCAGTGATTTGATTAGAATCACACAGCTTAGCGGAAAGCTTCACCTTAGCAGGAGGGAAAGCTTTGCTTGCCAGTCAAGACCTCAACTCGGCACAGACCCCTGTGTGTAGATCAGTGGCTCTCAAGTGTTGTGGTCTCTTTTCACTCTTAAAATTCACTGAAGAACCCCAAAACCTTTAATTTGTGTGATTGTATCTGCCAGTGTTTACTGAACTAGAAATTTAAAATGACATACTCTTAATGTTTGTTAATCCATTTAAACAAGGTACTTTTATGAGAAACAACTAAATTTTCCCCCAAAACGGAGAAGTGATATTCTTTTACATTTTTATATATCTCTTCAGTGTCTGACTAAGTAGAGGGCAATTGAATTTTTATATTTGGTCAAAGAATAGGAAGAAAGTTGACCTTAAAAAAACATAGATGGAAGAGGAATACTCTCATAGCCTTTCTAATGCAATTGCAAATATGCTTTCTGCTGTATTAAAATCAAAGAAGTAATGGATTCTCAAAAGTTGGTTGGCATGTGGAATCTGAAATTGTATTAAAGAAATGTTTGTAATTTTTTTACATAAAAACCCACTGACCTTACATGTTGATTGGCTCTTTTATCTACAAATGTTTGTGTACTGCAATTGCAAATATGCACCAATGCATCGATCATTGGGAAATTTTTAGTTCACTGATTGCACAGAGGCTCTAAATGTTGACACATTTCTTTACAAAATATTTCAATTAGACTTACTAATAGTAACAGTTTAATCAGAAGAGTCTTTCTGTTAAGCTGTCAATGCTCATAGTAGCAAATAAGTTTTCCAAAATTTTAGTTTATTACCTGAAAGCTCAAATTTCATTATTGGCAATAAATACTGTCATTTGTAACAAAAGACTTGGGATTTTTTTTTTCTGTTATGAGGAAACATCAGTTGCATGAGTCTGATTCATCACAGTTTGGCATGCTTTTAGTAAAAAATGGCATTCCATGAAACAAGAGGCTAGATTAGCTCACAACTTGATCACAGGAATGTTTTTCCTAAGGAAAACCCCCTGTATGTTGATATACAGCTGAAGTACTTTGTGCATACTTGCTATTCTGTCACACAGGACATTTAAAAGTTGCAAACTCAAAAATTTATTATTAATAAAATTAATATTTTTTACTGCTTCACTCAGGGCTTCCCTACTTGAAGCTGAGCATCTTTCCAAGGATGTGGCAGCAAAGGACACAGTTGAGTGCTGCTATCTTGGTTCACACCAAGGCACCAGCGGTCTTATCTGCCATTGCTTTTTGCCATCCGTGGAAATGTCAGCACAGTGAAAAAGGCACATAACATCCTCAAATTATTATGAAGATACAACTTGACCTTGCAAACTGCCTAAAGGACCATGAGCTCCCTGAGTCTGCAGATTATACTTTTATAACTACTGGTATCTATAGTTTACTTTTATATTAAGCTTACAATACATGCCATACATTGTCATATTTATTAATTCTCAAACTTACAGATACATGGAACGCCTAATACATTCCAAAAAAGCATAGTCTCTTTAATCTCTCAACCCTGGTACATTTTGGTTGCTGTGTTACTAGTACATGGAAACTAAGTAAAATCTAAAGCATTTTCAACAGCAATGCTGCTAGGTGTATAAAGCTCCATTTTTGGTCTAGGAATATAACTCAGTGATAGAGTATTTTCTTAACATCTGTGGTCCTCTGGATTCAATCCGCAACATCTCTGGATGGATGGATGAATGAATGGCAAGTGAACTGGCTGGCTGGGTTAATTTTTCTCAGTCCCGAAGCATTTAGACTAGAATTCGTTGATTCAACCCAGGTTTGCTGGTGTTTGCTGAGTCTCTAGCACATGTCAGACCACAAAATGTGCTGTGCTTTTCAGGGATCTTAAGAATGTTCCCTCTTTCCCCTGCAGTTTTCTTTCTTCTCCTTGTTATTGTTTCCCTCACCAGACCTTGCTTTCTCACAGTTTAAAACTGTGCAACATGAATGGTATTAAATGTCATGCTTTCCACTGAGTTACATCTGCCTGTGTATCAGAAATGACTTTTGCTTTCTCCTTTCCTGCCAAGCCCTGGGGGCTCCATTTTATTTTTAACCAATCATTAGTTTAGCCACAAAAGTATATTGTTTATCCCTTTCTCTCAGTCTCACCGTCAAGACTAGCATGGACAAAGAACTGGTGAGCCGAGGTAGGGGTAGCAGCTCTTGCTCTGCACTTCCAGCTGAAAGGCTGCTTCCCATTTGCCTTCTGTCCAGTCGGGTATTTGCTGTACAGAATCTTTTCTCTGGGCCACAAATATTGACTTGGATTTCTGAGTTTGTGTAAAACTAAGAGTTCACTCAAATCCTGGATTAATCTGAAAACCAGGCTAAGGGAATGCTAATATTTAGTTTCATTATGACTTCACAAAATTCCCTGATGAAGAAAGAATGGTCCTAGAGACGATTAATGATTTTATGTGATCTAATCACTGGTTCTCCCAAGTGCTACTAACCACAATGAGGTGTATTAGCTCTGTGGAAGATCTGGTTGTTCATGGTGAAAACTTAACTTTTAGGGAAACTTGTATTTACAGGGCTAGAAAAGATTGCTTTGAGTACCAGAGTGTGTCTGCTGCCGTCTTGTTTTCATTCTTACTGTATTAATTGGAACTTTTATATCTGAAGGAACAAGTTTCCTGAGAGGAACCCAGGCTGACCCCTAAATGACGCTTCACCCCCAGAGGGTACAGATATTATCTAACCTACAAGATATTAGTCAGCAGTCCCTGCCTAGTGAGATCTCCTAGGAACATCTTACTGTGCCTCCATCTGACTTGGGTATCCTTTCTTTTTTAGCTTTTCAACTTATGTCTCCCTTCTGAACCTCCAACACCCACAGAGTTGATAGACCCAGCAGTAAGCTAAATGAATCCTTTACATCTCAATCTCTTTCAGAGCGTTAGTGACTGAGTTCTATTTTTATATCCTTATGATGAGCCAAGACTATGCCGAGCAGACATCTGCCATATATAGTGATGTGAAGTAGAAAACGTGGCACAAGCACCAATCTGAGATATTTTTTTCCTGGTTCTTTTACTGATAGACTCAGTGACCTTCATTGTCCCCTTATGTCTAGTTTAATGACCTGGTCTGAATCACACTGATGAGTGCCATTCCTCGTTTTCAGGAATGTGATAGACAGCACCAGGTTTGGACGCAGTTATGCTTTGAGAGCAGCACTTCCTGCCTCTGTCGCTGTGCATTCTGGAAGTGTGTGAGGCACGGTGGGGTGAGCAGTGCCTTCCCAGCTGTCCCCACAGGTTCCACTGCATCCTCCTGCTCAGATGTGCCTCTCCTTGAATCATCTTCCCACTCCGAGGCCAGTCAGCAATTCTCAGAGCCTTTTAGTGCAGCCTCTGAAAGTCCTAGAGCTGTTTGAGTCTTGCTTCAGTGATCCTTCCTTTACTTGTGTGGCTAGCCACGTTTCCTTGTAGCTGGCATGAACCCTGGTAACTTCTGAATTCAAAGTCAGAATACTTTCTTTCTCTCAGTGCTTATTAAAGTAGCTAACTTCTGCCAAAGATCCAGGCAAAGAAATCAATTGCACGAGTGATGGTCAGATGTCAAATTCCAAACCTTCACACTTGACAGAGAGCTCTCTTCTCTCCATCTCCTAATGTATTTTTATGTTCATATCAGATAAAATATCTTTCATAATCCTTGAGTCAATGGCTTTCCTTAATCAGTGCACGATATGTGGTATTTCTAAAGTACTTGGTGACACTACCTACGGTGAGAAATTCCAGTGGTTAATTTGTACTCTTAAAGAAGCACAGTCAATGTTTTTCTTTCATTCATTCACCCACCAAGAATCAATCACTCCCTACTCTGCTTCATGGCACTTACAAGTACCTGCATTGTAGTATTTATTTTATTGTATTATGGAATAAAGATAAAATTTTATTATCCAATAAAAATGTAAAGAACTGAGTTGTGAACTCCCTAAAGGCAAAGACAGTCTTATTTATTATTCTCTTTCCAGCATCAATTCAAACATTGTTTAATTGAAACAGAATACTAAGCACTCTCAAATTATACTAGGGATATTCTTGTTTTGCAGTGTGGCTGTCATATTTATCTTTTGATTATGTATTCTGCTTCTGTGCATGTCACATCCTACTCTTAAAATAAGAATTTTTTTACCTTATTCACCTTATGATGTGTTTGGTAGTGGAATATGGTATGTTTGTGACACCCAGCTCTCTCTGAGTCATGGTAACCACATCAACAGTCCCTCCTGTTCTCTTTCCAGCGACACTGAAGGAACTAGTGTCACAGACAATGATCCACTGGGCCCAGGAAGACCAGATCCAGGATGCAGAGCTGGTCAGGATGATGTTCAGCCTGCTCCGGAGGCAGTATGACAGCATCGGGGAGCTCCTGCAGGCGCTGCGAAAAACCTACACCATCAGCCAGGCCTCTGTGAGCGACACCATTAGCCTGCTGGCTGCCCTGGGCCAGATCCGGTCGCTCCTCAGTGTCAGGATGGGCAAGGAAGAGGAGCTGCTCATGATCAATGGGCTGGGGTAGGTCCTTCACAGGTGGCTCAAGAAAGCTTCAAGTGGAAGCCTGAGCCTACTTTCTCTTCTGAGAAATCTTGCCAAATGAGTACACTTTGTAAGCTGAGAGACCAGGCTACTCATGATGAGAGGGCATTGCCCAAAGGAATGTGGAGAAGTCTTGGAAAGAGCAGTGTTTAGTTTGAATCTTATGAAGATAGCCCAAAGGAGGCCATGAAAAAAATCTGGAGAAAGGAACAGTGTATTTAACCCATGTCAGAAACAATTTGAGTATTTGAGTTTTGACCAGCTATCTTCTGGAAGTTCCCTCTGAAAAACTGCTTCCTAATCCTTTCTTCATGGGTCTTTCTTACAGAGTCATTTTTGTTCTGTGTGATATCTGGTTATGTCTTAGAAACCATGTAATCAAAACAATTTATAGCATTTTAGGCATCAGAAAGGTTTTCTTTAATTTTGAAGTACAGCACTCCATTTTGTGGATGAGAAAATCAAGGTCTAAAAAGGTTCACTTACCAGTGCACAAATTTACATAATTAAAATCAAAAGCAATATTTCATCCTACTACCCTTAAGCCAGAAAGCCACAGGAGCATCACCAAGGTTCAGGAAAGGTATTTAGAAGATCCTCAAGATTAAAAGGGGACTTGGAGGCATACATTCTCAAACTAGTTTCTAAAGAGAAATCTTAGAAATGAAGACATTTTTACAGGAAGAAAAAATGCAGAATCAATCCCACCGAAGTCTTTGCAGTACAAATGGCAACAGTAAAACCTGGTGGTTGTAGGTGGTGTCTATTGAGCCCCTCACAGAAAAGCGGGGAGCAGGCTGATCAGAAACTAATTGCCCAGCAAGGGTCACCTGACCAAGCAACAACTGTTTAAATGTCATTAACATTTCAGGAAGAAGAAGCAATACTTAGGGATAAAGGAGCACAGAAATATTCCTATGAGCTAAAAAAGGTAGTCCACGTATATTCCAACTGACCTAATGCCTTCTTATTATCTTCTTAGCCTCTCACTTTTACCTTAGTTAACCCCCAGTGTATTTGCATGTTCTCATCCTTGAATTTTTATAGCGGGTACTGAAGTCTCTGATTATTATCCTAGGGACATCATGAACAACAAGGTGTTTTACCAGCACCCCAACCTCATGAGAGTTCTGGGCATGCATGAGACAGTGATGGAGGTGATGGTGAATGTACTGGGCACAGAGAAATCACAGGTAACATAATATAACTATAAAGAGGACTTGGCCAGAACTTGAATCTGGGGGCAGGCACATAAAGTGATTTGGTCAGGACCTTAAACCTGGTGTCCATTGTCCTTTTTCCCAAGGAAAGGACAGTGTTGTCAGATGAAGTCCAGGTATATAAGAGCTCTGATTCTGAAAGCTCATTTATCCCTCTTTTCCATTCAGCTACTAAGTTTACTTCCTATATCCTGCAGCCCTGCTCTTTCCTAGAGGGAAGAACTCAGAATTCCACTTAGGAATCTAGTATGCTTTGCACTGATCAGGAGTGTGCTATTCAAAAGAACAAAATCTTAATAGTGACCCTAGCAGTGTTCCTCAAGAATGTTCATGATTCCTCTGTCAGCTGACCCACTGACATATGCCAGGTTTTCTTACTAGCTCCCCCATAAAGACAGGTAACATCCATTGGCAAGGGGAAAGGAACACACACAGAACACAGCTGGGCATTCATTTCAACTTGTCTGAAGTGCTAGAGTTAGATGGCTTCTGAACGTAGTACATGGAGTAGGCTTTAAATGTTGGAGATTCCAAATGCCACAGCCTAGGAATGAATTATTCCCATGCAGTTTCACCAGTTCACATTTCTTTTTACTGGTTTCTCTGGTTTCTTGGAGGAAGATCCCTGCGCACATGTCTGGATCCCTTAGCAAGCAGATGACTATTGGTTTCAGAACCATATTTCTTAGAGCATCTTCTATGATTCTAAAAGAGGGAAATCAAGGTATTCCAAGGATCCTGGACAAAGTTAACACTGACGCACTTTATTGGGCATTATTGGCTGAAAAAATAAGATATGGTCTAGCCTAGAGATGCTAATGTTTTTGCTAAGTAGGAAAACCAAGCGTAATCAACACTATTATAAGATGGCATTCCCATTCTAAATTGTAAGCCTCCAATCATGAGTGCTATAGGAACCCATAGGAGAATAACTATGAAGGACAAAAGTAATGGGAGGCTCACAGAGACATCCTGATGCTCCTCAGGCTGCAGAGGCCAGGCATGACCCAGGAGACTCCGGTTTTAATATACTGATGGGCCTTATTTTCTGTGTTCACCCATCTCTCTGCTATTTCCCATGAGAGTTCTGTCCACTCCTACCCTAGCTAAGAATAATAGTAGTTTGATTCAGGGTCGTATGATTTCATGTGACACCCATGGAAACTGAGATTCATGCGTGACGTCTGTTTTCCTTTGGAAACAAAGATATTTTAAGAACTGTAGTTAGCTGTCAGTATTTTGGGAAGCCTTTTCTTAAATGTCTTCCACTCTCTGTCTCTCCTGTGAATAAGTCCTGCAGAAAACAGGAGGTAAAGAGAAAATCCATTTTACAAACTGTTCATAGCTTGCAAGACTTCCACCTAAGACTCTAAGATCAGACTTTTCAGAAATGCCTCGAGATACATTCTTTTCTCTGACACCTCCTCTTTCTCCCGGTAGATTGCTTTCCCAAAGATGGTTGCTAGCTGTTGCCGCTTCCTTTGCTATTTCTGTCGAATTAGTCGGCAAAATCAGAAGGCAATGTTTGAGCATCTGAGTTACCTGCTAGAGAACAGCAGTGTGGGCCTAGGTATGTATGTCATAATTTCCACATGACTCAGAGGGTATGCGCCCCCTACTGGCCATTTAAGAACTAAAGAAAAAGAATTCACCTGTGTGCTTACTGCGTTTCTAACTGGGAAAAAAAATCCTGCCTGTTTTAAAAATTAGTGCATAAAAACATGTCTCTGCTCTCCAACCCAAATAGAGATGTTGCTACCAACCACATTGGTGACAGATTGTATTGGCCTAGTCATGCGGTTTTTATCTCCTCTTCTTTGGGATGAGTGGCCTGTGGTTTATGAAATGCTGACTGGGACTGGTGATGTATTCTGAGGACATATTCCTCCCAGTCCAGCTGACCAGGGAACACAGCAAGTAAGACCAGCATCACTGATCTGGTCCCTCTTGTCAGGGTGGCTCCAAAGTTCGTACCTGTCCCATCACCCAACCAGCAACTGCTTTCCTTAGCTGCAAGGCAAACTGGGCAATAGCAGCTGTGGATACACAGAGTAAATCCATCACCACCAGGAAGAGCGCAGCTTAACCCACATGCCTTCCTCACTGTTTCAGATGAAAAGCAATGAATTTGTAGAATACACAAGTACATGCTCTTGAAATCTGAAATCTCTCTTTTATTTATCAAATGTAACTTTTTTGTAAAATGCCACCCAAAGTATTTCTTAATTCTAGCCTATGAGCCAAACAAACTTATAAAAAAAAGTCAAAGACAGCATCGATGACCTATTGTCACTATATAAACTAGTGCTATTTGCAGCTAATTTGGATTTTCCTGGTAGAGAGAAATGCATCTCTGGAGTGAATCATCAGATGAGGGGTCCCCAAATTTTGTGTTAGGCACTTGGAAATACATATTTCCAGCTCACCTTGTGGACTGATTTCCTATTAGTCCAATCAGTAATGGGTGTAGGAAGCAAGGATAGCAAATAGAGCTATTCTTAAATTGGGCAGCTGCCCCATTGGAGAACAGCTATATGGACCCAGTTGCAGTGTATTTGCTGCCCTCTCCTGACCACTCATGTGCACTTCAATCCCAGTTCAGACCGGGGTGGCCTTTTTGTCTGTGGCTTCTGTTCCTTCTCTCCTTCTCTAGCCTCCCCATCGATGAGGGGGTCCACCCCATTGGATGTGGCTGCCTCCTCTGTCATGGACAACAATGAATTAGCACTGGGCTTAGAAGAACCCGACCTTGAAAAGGTAATCGGCATTGGGGAGGCAATGTGTTATTTATTCTCTTCTGCCAACAGTGTAGCCAACCAGAGAAAAAGCAGGCCAGATTCTGAGTTTCCATCTTCATCTTGGTGGACTCTCAGCAAAAATATGATAGAATATGGCTAACTGACAGCAGTAAGATCACTAGGACCAAGGGAGCTCCTGGAGACAATGTTAGCCAGTGTCATAGAAGTGAGTATGTAGATACTGATACTCTCTTTACGTGGAGTTCCAGGCTCATTGGGGTACACAAGCATCGCCAGATCTCTGTGGTTCCTAATAGTCCTCAATCATGTCATTCATAAGGTCTCTCATGAAAGAAACGACCTAAAAGAAAGTTTTACAATCAGTATCCTTGCCGTGAACAAATGAGACAAACTGAGCTGCCTTCTACTGGGGTGGTGAACAGAGCTCCTAACAGTGGTGGGTAACTGGGGCCAGATCCATCTGTCTCTGCCGCATTCCTCCCAGAGAACTATTTCCTTCTCTGGGTGGCCGGCTAGATTAACAATGTACTTTCTAAGTGTAGAGAAGCACACGCTGGGGCAGGGAGGGGAAGCTGTACGAGTCAGAGGCCATCCAGGCCCTGTCCATCGTGCATCTGGGAGCACGAAAGGGAAGGGCACCTAAGCCTGACGAGGTGTTCAGGAAGATAACTCAGAAAAAAGTGATGACACTGATGAGGTGAAACTAGTCAAGCGTATTGCTGGGAAGGGACCAGGAGTGTTTGGGCTCAGCAAGGAGACTGCCGCATAGTGAAGAACCAGAAAACTGAGCTTCACCAAAGCACATGGTGCCTGAGAGGGTGGTAAGAAAAAGAGTCAGGGGTGGTAAGGAATTGGTCTTTATTAATAAGAAAAGTTCGTGCTCACGTAGAACCACTGTGTGCTGGGCTGCACTGAATGCTTCCCATCGGTTGGCTCCTGTGACTGTCAGAATGAGTCATTTTATTTTTATTTTTATTCCCCCTAGTTATGGGCAAGGAAATGGAGGCATAGAGGGTAGGCGACATCCTCAATGTCAAGGAGTGAGTGGCAGAGTCCAGAATAGAATGAGTTTGGCTGCAGAGGCTGTGCACTTGCCCATTAAATTGTAGGACTGCACTAAAGAGCCAAGGGCAATGGAGACTGTCAGAGGCTTCAGGAAGATGAGCAACAAGGTATAATTTGTGCTTTAGAAGACACACCTGGCCTCAGTAAGAAAAACTTATTGAAAGAGAAGGCTTCCATCAAGAACAACTGGGCGGTGTCTATAGTATTACAAGCACAAGATGCTGCTGGCTTCAGTTCATATTGACCCGGTGGTTGTGGGAAGTGTTTGAATTCACAGGGCCTCCACGAGGACAAACAGAAACCATTAATCAGTTCCTGAGCTGGCTCATTTTTTCCTCTAAGGAATCAGTTACTGGACTGGCTCGTTTTTCTCTGGAGCAGAGTTGAGGCAGGTGGATGAGCTGTTTTTTGGTTGCATCATGTTTGAAGGGCTAAAACAGCAGTGTCAGATGGGAAGTTGACTCCATGGCACTAAAGCTCAGGAGGGCTCTCAGTGCTGCAGATTAGGGAACACAGAGAGTATTGGAGGCTCTGGGTGTAGCTGAGATTGCTTCAGTGACCAGCCTGGAGCAAGAAGACAAATGGCTAGGTGAATATCTTGAAGACAAGAGCACACAAGGGAATCACAGGAAGGGGCACCAACAAAAACACAGGAAGAGAAGAAGCCAAAGAGCAACAAGGAACTTCCAGAAAGTGTGTGTGAGAAGCTAAGAGAGAAAACTATATAGTTTGTTGTCTTCCTTCTGAATAGTGTCTGTGAGGCAGCACAGAGAAGGTAGGTTGAGGAAAGAGAAGAGGGAAAAGTCAGAGTCTCATGATGCCCATAGCGGGCTGTCTTGTCTAGCTAAGGCAGTCACACAGGCAATGCATTTCCATGCAGGAGCATCCTGCTGGTTTGGCTGGCAGGGAATCCCTGGCCATGCTGCAGAGCATGTCAGATCTGTAAGATGAAACAATGCCCCACCAGAAGTTTATTGACATTTTTGAGTTAGTAAATTTTGTCTCAAATGCATTTAGTAATTACTGAGGCCCCACCTTGAACCAAAATATTGCCTGTGTTTGTGAAGCTGTAATAAAGTTCCACAGACCGGGTGGCTTACACACCAGAAATTTATTTTCTCACAGTTCCAGAAACCAGAAATCCAAGATTAAGGAGTCAACAGGTTTCGTGTCTTCTGAGGCCTCTTTTCTGGGCTTGCAGAGGATGCTGAGTTCTGGGTCTTCACTCAGTCTGTGTGTGTAAGCATCTCTGGGGTGTCTTTGTGTATTCAAGTTTCTTCTTCCTGTAAGGACACCAACCTCATCAGTTTCACTTAATCACCTCTATAAAGGCCTCATCTCAAAGGAGCATTTGAAACGAAGTACTAGGAATTAGGGTGTAAGCATATAAATTGAGGAGGACACAATTCAGTCCATAAAAGAGGGTTTTTATCTTTGAGCTGGCCTTTTCATTTTGCTTTTTTAGTCTTTTGCAATATCGAAGATATATTTTTAAAAATGATAACAGTTGGGGGAGACAAAATGTAGGTAAAAGCATTTTATTTTGTCAGATGCAGTAAACATTACTGTTGAACCTAATTGAGTCTCTAATAAACCATTAAGGTAAAAGCTGAAATCAAGGGGAAAATTTATTTATTGAGTTTGTTAAATCTTATCAAACATAAAGGCAAAATGAAGTAACCCTGCTTTTTAAAATTCTGCTAAATCCCAGTGCAGTATAATTTAGGGTTAATGCTAAAGAGCTGTAAGAGTAGTAA
This sequence comes from Dasyprocta punctata, assembly GCA_004363535.1. NCBI lineage: Eukaryota > Metazoa > Chordata > Mammalia > Rodentia > Dasyproctidae > Dasyprocta > Dasyprocta punctata. The sequence continues at coordinate 72,069 of RJWM01006504.1, forward strand.
GTGAAATTACAAGAGTGAAATTTTAGAAGTTGCCCTTCTAGACCCCATAGGCCAGCGCTAAAGAAACACCACCTGGCCCTTATGCACACCCCAGGACTGAGACACTACACTAGTGTGGCTTCTGGCATGACAGCTGTTCCCGAAATGCTAAATGCTGTGTCTACACATAATCTCTGCTTCTTGGGGAACAGATTGCAGTCAAACTGTATTATTCTTGCATTGAAATGACTAGAAAAAACTCAGTGTTTTGTGAAAAGCAGCTAGTGGGTCTCCTATGGCAAGGCAGTGCCAGTACTCGGTACTCAGCCTCAGTTCATCTTCTGAAATGATAATGCTGCTCAACAAAGGTGCTGAGCCTCACTTGGAGGATGTAAGATGTGTTAAGTGGGGCCAAGCAAGAAAAGAGTGGGGGGAAACAGGCAGGGACTAGCAGGGAGATCTAGAAAGGGACATGACTTTGCAAGTGTTGAGCCTGGCTCAGCACAGTGTCACACAACTTATTTGTTCCGATGTTGGGAAATTACCCAGGTTAGTATGCAAAGAACTGGCAGATTCTAGAGTTCGTCCCTCTATTGATCATAGGAGAAATTATGACTATTAGGATTGAACAACCACCCTCTTCCAGCACACAACACATACGTGCACATTTATTTTCCTGCCCAGTGAATTACTCTGCACTTGGAAACATGAAAAATTCTACCTAATCGTGGCTCCTCCTGACATTTCCATGACATTTTTGTGACATATTCAAATCTGAGCTCTAAGCAGAATAGTGTCCCTTACTTGTTTATGAAGGAAGAATTGTGATGATAGATTCTTACTGAATTTTCCTTACATTTACTTTTCCTATGAAATAACAACGTTTGACATCAGCAAATATGTTACTCATTTAACAAACATATTGTGCACCTTCTGTGTGCAAGGTCCTTGGGATTAAGAAAGAAAAAAGACAGGGCTACCAAAGAGATGCGGCTCATGATAGAGCACTTCCCAGTATGTGTGACGCCCTGGTTTCGGTCCCTAGCACCACAAAAAGAAAGAAAAAGATGCCATTCCTAATTTGGGGGAGTTTGCAATACAGTGAATTCTTCTCTTCTGTCCATATACAAGTAGTATCACCTACTTTTTAACAAAGGTCATTTGCAAGTGTTTTTGCTTAACTCCTGTGAGAAGTAGGGAGAATCTAAAACCTTTATGGGATCTTAGGCTGAGATCTTGTCACAGTGTCTGGTAACCTGAAAGCAAAGAGAAAACTATCAATTTTCCTTTTTAACTGGCTTATTTTTCAGCCATCCAACTTAAACATCTTGATTTTTTGACTTTGGACAGATCTTCTTGATGCAGAGCAGAGTCAGGACCCTGATTAAACAAGCCCTCACTCAGTTAATTAACCACTTAACATTTTGGCCTCCCAATAGCATTACCAAATGAGCATGGCCAGCCTAGGTCCCATAAAGGGTTCTTCTTTTCTACCATTATTCCTCCAGATGTACCCTAGTTAGGCTGATTTTTAACCTGTTGCCTGAACCAGAAAAACCTGGGAACTGTCAAGTTACTCCTACCTGACAGTGAAAATCAATTTTGTTGATTACTTGGTTACAAAAATGGTTTGGAAGTTCTGGTTACAGATCTATTGAACTAATTTTATTAGAAGTCTTAGGCTTTCCCTACCTTCAGAGAAATGAAAGCCCTTCATTTCCTAGAAGTATATCTTCATAGCTATTGTGTTAAAAATTTGGGTGCTTTTTTTCCTTAAAAATATATGTGTGGCTTATTTTTTCTAAAATAAATAAATTTCTGCTCTATCAAAATTCTATAGTTTTCCCACAACAATGTACTGAATATTACATAGAATAAGGGTACTATTTTCTTGCAGTGATACCATGTCTATCAAGAATTTGTTGCAATTATGATGATAAAATACATAATGCAAAATCCACCATCTTGATCATTTTTAAGTGTACAATTCAGTGTTACTAAACATTTTTACAATATCATGCAACCATGTCACCATCCATCTCCATAACACTTTGCATTTTGTAAAACTCCAAACCTCTTTCCACCTTATAAAACCATCATAACCCCTGGAAACTACTTTCAGTCTTTATAAATTTGACTACTCTTAACTACCTCATAAAAGTAAAATCATATACTATCTGTCTTTTTTATGACTGGCTTATTTTACTTAGACTATATCTTCGAGGTTCGCCCATGATGTAACGTAGGTCAGAATTTCCTTTTAAAGCCTAAATTATATTTAATTGTATGTGTATATCACACTTTACTTGTCCATTCTTCCATTGACAGACACTCAGGATGCTTCCACATTTTAGGTATTGTAACTAATGCTGCTATTAATATGGCAGCATATTCACAGCAAGTCTCTGAAACTATGCTTTTGATTGTTTGGAGTATATAACTACAGCTGGAATTACTGAAATATTTAGTAATTCTTTTTTTTTTTTTTGAGGCGCCACCATATTGTTTTCCACAGTGACTGCACCATTTTACATTCCCATTAACAGTGCCCAAGGCTTCCACCTTGTCCATATCCTCATTGACACTTTGCTCTGTTTCTCCATGTTTGGTATAGTGGCCATCATAATGGGTATGTATGGACATTTGTACTGTTCTTGGCAGGTGGTGACCTACTTGGCAGGCTGTGGCCTGCAGAGCTGCCCCATGCTTTTGGCCAAAGGATACCCTGATGTTGGCTGGAATCCCATCGAAGGGGAGCGCTACCTGTCCTTCCTGAGGTTTGCCGTCTTTGTGAACAGTGAGTCCCACATTTTCCATGCCTTTTATGTCCAGGATGGCATACTCATGGATATATGCAAGTAAAAAATGAATTATTTCATTGTTTCCCATCAGTACATATGATAGATTCTTCAGGTACTTGGTTCTTGCAAGAGAGACCTCAGGGAGAACCAGACCGACAAAGACCAAGAGAAGAATTCAGATTCAGCAAGAAATTCATTGCATGGACTTGGACTTGTGACCTCCTTGTACCTCATCTATCCATAAATGAAGAATTTTATTAATATATTATCTCACCTGTTTCACAGAGCTAATTGCACATGTGCCTCCAGATCCATAGAATATTGCATGAATGAGTGAGTGAAAAAAAATCAATAATAACCAAAGCACTGTAAAAGGTAACTAAATTCTCAGGAGGGAAAAAGCAGCCTAACCAACCCTATTTTTCTCAACATAGATCACCCTCTGTTTGTAATGAATTCCTGTTCTATCAAAATTCTATAGTTTTCCCAGTTGTCCTGAATATTGCATAGAATAAGGGGACTACTTTCTTGCAAAGATACCATGTCTATCAAGAATTTGTTGCAATCCTAACTCACTCATATTTGTATTACAGTTATGATCCTTCTCCCTTCTTTCAGTTTGGGATTTCAAACTAATCAATTCAATTTCACTGGTTAACTGAGCTCTAAAAGGGATTGTAGCTAATACAAAATCATGTCAGTTATGTTAAGTATAAGAATTTACCTCAGAATATATTCACATACCATTATTATATTCCCATGTGCTCTTCTTCCTTTTCCCATCCCACTCACTTATTGTCCTGTTCCATACTAGACAGATTAATATTTGAATGATTTCTGTTCTCCTGGGTTTTCCCTTGTCCTAACTGGATTGCAGACCTTAAGATGACTGTGTTTGCCTGGGACTCACCCAGGAAACTTCTTAATCAACTCTTTTTTTAAAAAAAAAAAAGATAAAAACAATACAGAATTTCAAAAAAATAGAAAATTAACACTAGTTAATATATTAAATATTGTTATCTTAAAAGTAGTTATTTGGATTACAAAATTTAGGCATGAAAAAAAATGACCATGATGAGATGACTGAGCCTGGGTTAGCTGAGGGAAAAAAGAAGCAGAGTTCACATTCTAGCTCACATTCACAATTGAAGGTAAGAAACACCATGCTTTTTGGAGTGATATGAAATCTCACTGTTGTTTTAAATTTCATCTCTTGAATTACCAGTGATGTTGAACATTTTTTTCATATATTTGTTTCCTGTTTGTACTTCATCTGAGAAGCATCTATTCATTTCAGATGCCCATTTTCGGACTGGGTCTTTAAATTGGGTGGATGGGATCTGATTTTTTTAGTTCTTTGTATATTCTAGATATTAGTTCTTTGAGGAACAGCTGGCAAAAGTTTCTTCTCACATTGTGGGTTTTCTCTTCACTCTGGTGGTGGTTTCTTTTGCTGTGCAAAAAGCTTTTTAGTAAGCTGAGGAGTTGATTCTTTGTGATATTTCCTGTGCATTTGAGGTTTCGTTCATAAAGTCTTTCCCTATACCTATGTTTTCAAAAGTTCAACCTATTCTATCTTTCATCAGATTTAGTGTTTCTATTTTAATATTTAGATCTTTGATCCATTTCAGTTTTAGTTTAATGCATGGTGAAAGATTCAGGTCTAGTTTTAATCTTCAGCATGTGGAAAGTCAGTTGTCCCAGCACCATTTATTAAAGAGACTATCTCTTCCAGTGAAGGTGTTTGGCCCCTGTGTCAAAGATCAGGTGGCTAAATGTGTTTAGAGTTATTACTTTTATCTTTTTATCTTTTATCTTTTATTCTGTCCCACTGATCTTCAGGTCTGTTTTTTTGCCAGTACTATACTGTTTTTATCGTGGTAGCTATTGTAGCCCCAAATATTGAGTACGGTAATCCAATTGCTGTAGTCCTTTCTCTAGTCTTCCTCACAATCCAAGAAATTATATTTATAATTCCACTGAGACATTATTGGAATCCCGATAAGTTAATTCCAATCTACCATCTCCAACGCAACCCACGGTGAGAGTAAGTACAAGACATGTTCAAGGTTAAGGGCAGCCAAGGGGTCCTGAGTCCAATCCTCGTGAGGACATGCGGACAAAGGCCTTGATCCTAGGCTTCTCCCAGAATTTATTAACTAGTTAAGCCAGGGGGTGGCTTGAAGATGAGTGACAATGAGCATGGTGGGAAATATGTGAGTAACTTGAGCTGGCTAGTAAGGTAGTGAGAAAGGTATCTCCGCAAAATGCAGATAAAGATATGCAGGGGGATCAATTTGCAATAAACCAATCAAGATAGCAACTGAATTGTTTTAGGAAGCTGCTGCTTCAGTTTCTGATATGCAAACTTTGTGCCCTGGGAACTCACAGCCTCTTTATCGAGGCTCATACCCAGTCAACATTCCTGGAGTTCACCGGCTCTGCCATCCTGCTGTGCGTTATATATTTTACAAAGGTCACTGTGGGAGGAAACAGGACACTGTCTGATGACTTTAAGGACTACTTACCAGTACCTGCTTCTGCTATGTAAACTTTTATGCCCTGGGGACTCACAGCCTCTTTCTCAAGGCTCATACCCAGTCGAAATTCCTGGAGCTCATTGGCTCTGCCATCCCGCTGTGCCTATATATTTTACAGAGATCACTATGGAAGGAAACAAGACATTGTTGGATGGCTTTAGAGATTACATACCAGTACCTCTGCTAGCCTTATTTGCAATGCTTAGAGCCAATTGAAGAGAGAAGGAAATACCATAGTCAGTTCTGTATATATCAACATAAGGAAATAAGTCTCGATATAATCAAAGTTGCAGCAATCGTTCTGCATTCAAGGGGACCATTTCAAGTTGTCTTCCACAGTAGCCATGTAGTATAATTTCAAATCAGGAATTGTGATGCCCGTGCCTTGCCTTTGTTGCCCAAAATTGCTATTGTTATTCTAGGTCTCTTCCTACTTCATATGAATTTTAGGATTGTTTTCACTAATTCTGTAAGTATGCCACTGGTATTTTGAGAGGGATTGCACTAAATTTGTATAAGAGTTCTGGAAGTATGAATATTTTCACTATATTGGTCCTTCCTATGCAAGAGCAAGGGATATCTTTCCATTTTCTGATATCTTCTTCAACCTCCTTTTTCAGAGTACTGTAGTTTTCAATATAAAGGGTTTTTACTTCCTTCATTAGATTGATTCTTAAAGTGTGTTTTTGGATGCTATTGTAAATGGTGTGGCTTCCCTAATTTTGCTCTCAGAGAGTTTGTTATTTGTGTACAGGAATGCTATTGATTTTTGAGTGTCGAATTTATATCTTGCTATGTTACTAAATTTGGTTATTAAACACAGGAGTGTTTTGGTGGAGTTTTTACAGACTTCTATGTAGACTATAATATCATCTTCTAATAATGGTAATTTAACTTGTTCCTTTCCTATCCTTTTTCCTTTTATTTATTCTCTTGTCTAATTGCTCTAACTATTGATTCCAGAACTATATTGAATAGTAGTATAGTGAATATCCTTGTCTTGCTCCTGATTTTAGAGTGAAATCTTTTAGTTTTGACCATTTAGTATGATGTTGGCTGTTGGCTTGACATAGATAGCTTTTATCGGATTGAGATAAACATCCTATATTCCAATTTCTGTGGAATTTTTATCATGAAAGTGTTGGACTTTGTCAAATGCTTTTTCCGCATCTATTGAGATGATCATGTGGTTTTGTCCTTTAATGTAATGTACTACATTTATTGATTTTCGTATGTTGAACCATCCCTGCATCCCTGGAATGAATCCTACTGGGCCATGGTGTGTAAACTTTTCAACGATTTATTGCCTCCTGTTTGCCAGTATCTTATTGAGAATTTTTGCACCTATGTGCATGAAGCAGATTGGCCTGTAGTTCTCTTTTTTGGTTAGATTTTTCTCTGGTTTTGGTAGCTGGGTAATGCTTGATTGCAGGAATGAGTTTGGGAGTATTGTTTGTTTTTAAATTTCTTTAAAGAGTATGAGGAGTAGTGGCATTAGATCTTCTCTAAATTTCTTTTAAAATTCATCAGTGAATCCATCAAGACCTGGCCTTTTCTTTGTTGGCATGCTTTTAATTACTTTTTCAATTTCATTGACTAATTTTGGGTTATTTTGAATTTTTATATCTTCTTGACTCAGCTTTGGTAATTCATACATCCATTTCTTCTGTGTTTTCCATCTTATTAAATTCAGGTCCTCAAAGTGGGTATTAATCATCTTGTGAATTTCTGCAGAATCTGTTGTGATTCCACCCTTTTCAATCTTAATTGCATGGATTTGTCTCTTTTTTTGCTAAATTTGGAAAGGGTTTGTCTATTTTATTTAATCTTTCAAAGAACTGACTCTAGCCAGGCGTGGTGGCACATGCCTGTAATCCCAACACTCAAGAGGTTGAAGTAGGAGGATTGCCATGAGTTTAAGGCCAGCCTGGGCTACACAACAAGATCCTGTCCCCCCCAAAAAAATGAACAACAACAAAAAATGAACCAACTAACTCTTCAATTCATTGATTCTGCCATGATCTTTAGAATGTCTTCCCTTGTATACACTTTGGATTTAACTTGCTCTCCTTTTTCTAGCAGGTTTTTTATATGAGCTTGCTCTGTTTTTCTGATGTGGAACTTTGCCACTATAAATTTCCCTTGTGGGAAATTCATTGCATCCCATAAATTCCATATGTTGAATTGATATCATTTAATTATAGAAATTGTCTAATTTTTTCTTTAATTTCATATGTGACCCCACTGGTTGATCAGGAGGGTGTATTTAATTTCCATATGTTTATGCAGTTTCTCTGATTTCTTTTGCCATTGATTTTCAATTTCTTTACACTATGGTCTGATAGTATGCACTGGGATAATTTCAACTCCTTTGCATTAACTTAAGCATGCTCTATGACCTAGTATGTGGTTTATTTTAGAACATGTCCTGGGTGCAGCTGAGAAGAATGTGTATTCTGATGTTGTGGGGCAGAACACTGTAGATATCTACTATGTCCATTTTTTTCAAAGGTTTGGTTCAGTTCTGATATTTCTGTGTTGACTTTTTTTTTTTTTGTCTAGTTGAACTGTCTATTTGTGTCAGAGGGGTACTGAAGTCCCCCATTACAAATGTATTCATGCTTAGCTGATTTTTTTATGTCCATTAATATTTGTTTTATATAGTTGGGTGCACTAGTATTTGGTGCATATGTATTCATGACCATTATCGCTTCCTCTTTGATTGTTCCCTTAACAAGCATGGAGTGACCTTCTTAATCTCTCTTGATCAATCTTGGCTTGAAACCTACTTTTTCTGCAAATAGAAGAGCTACCCCTGCTGCTTACCAGGTTCCTGTCACATGGAGTATTGTTTTCCATCCTTTGACTTTCAATTTATGAATTTCTTTTTGACTTAAATGTTTCTGGTATGTAGCATATTGTTAGATCTTGTTACTTGATCCATTCTACCTTTCTGTTTCTTTTGATATGTGAATTGAGGCCATTTACACTGATAGATATAAATTGGTATGTATTGACTTATTCTTGTCTTATCACTTTCCTGTGGTTGGTCCTCTTTCTTTCCCCTTTGTTTAATTGCTTGTATTGCCTGGGGTTCATGGAATTCTTGTCTTCATTGTCACTTTCTAGAATGTCCTTCAGAATTTTTTGGAGTGCTGGTTTGGTGTTCATGAATTTCCACAAGTGTTCTTTATCATGGAGGCATCTTTTTTCTCCATCAATTTTGAAAGATAGTTATTCAGGGTCCCTCAATCTGATGAAGGTTATTTTCTTTTAGGATTTGAAATACTTCACTCCAAGATCCCTTTGACTTGAAGATTTGTGTTGAGAAGTCTCCTGTGATTCTTTTTTTTTTTTTCATTTTAAAGAGAATAAAACAAAACAAAACAAAACAAGACAGAACAAAGCAAATCAGAACAGAATGTAAGCAACACAAAACTTCACAAAAAAACAACAGGAAATCAACAGTGGCTACCATAATGTCTCTTGTTTTCTTTGAAATAGTTGTCCATACCTTCACAAACAATACTATCAAACAAAACAAAATATTATAAAACCAATCAAAACAAAAGAATGAAAGCATTATGGGACTTCAAAACAAAACAATAGGAAATCAACAATGGCTACCATATTGTCTCTTGTTCGCTTCAAAATAACTGTCCATACCCTCATACACAATGAAATCAAATAATAGAAAACAGACTAAAACCAATCAAAACAAAAGAATGAAAGCATTACAGGACTTCAGAACCAGTCAATGAACATAATGTCTCATTTTCTTCAAAATAGCTGTTCATACCGACATACATAGTAAAATCAAATGCACGCCTTTAATCCCAGCACTCAGGAGGCTGAAGTAAGTGGAGCATTGTGAGTTCGAGGCTGGCCTCGGCTGCAACGCAAGCGCAAGACCGGCCTGAGCTACATAGTGTGACCCTGCCTCAAAAAAACTAGGGCTGGCAGTTTGGCTCAGTGGTTTAAGTGCCTGTCTGGCAGATGTGAGGCAGTGAGTTTGATCCCTGGTGCCGCAAAAAAAAAAAAAAAAAGAAAAAAGAAACAGAATAAAACCAATTAAACAAAAGGATGAAAGCATTATAGGACTTTGAAACAAGATAACAGGAAACCAACCATGATTACCATAGTACATCCCATTATGTTCAAAATAGCTGCCCATACCATCAGACACAGTAAAATCTAACAAAACAAGACAGAACAGAACCAAACCTAACAAAATTGTGAAAGCATTACAAGAGTTCAAGACTAGACAATAAGAAGTTAACACTGGTTACCACCTTCTCCTCCTAGGTTTTTCCTCCCCTATCACTTTTATAATATTTATTGTTTTTCTGGATCCCACTAACTCCTGTTTTTTATGCTAGTATTCATCTGTATGAGTTCAAACTGTTTCACCCATGAATATGACCTCCAGTTGCATCCATTTACCTATGAGATCATTGAGATTATTCTACTTTATAGCTGGATAGCTTTCCATTGTTTGAAAATACTTTATCTTTCTTATCCATTCTGTGGTTGATGGGCAACTTACCCTTGCTTTTTTCTGGTCTCCTGTTGTGTGAAACAATTGTTTTCTCCCTTTTGATTTTCAGTTTATGAATTTAGTTTTGAGTTAAATGTGCTTCTTGTATACAGTATATTGATGGATCTTGTTTCTTGATCCACTCTCCCTGTATTCCTTTTTATTGCTGAATTGAGGCCATCTACATAATGGCCATCTACCAGCATACATTGGTTTGTCTCTGCCATGCTATCCTCCTGATGTTGGCCCTCCACTTTTCCCCTGCATTCAATTGCCTGTCCTGTTTGGTGATCTCCTCTGCTGCTGTTCCTAGAACCATGGTCATCTTTGTCTCTCTCTACAGTATCCTTCAGCACTCTCTGTAGGGTTGGTTTGGTGGTCATAAATTCCTTCAGTTGTTCTTTATCATGGAAGTATCTTATTTTTCCATCAATTTTGAAAGATAGTTTTGCAGCATACATCAATCTGAGTTGGAAGTTGTTTTCTTTCAGGATTTGAAACACTTCACTCCAAACTCTTCTTAACTTGATGGTTTGTGTTGACAAGTCTGACATGATTCTGACTATAGGTGATCTGTTTCTTTTCTCTAACAGTTTCTAATATTCTGTTCTTGTGCTGAATTTCTGGGATCTTGATTATTATATTTCTGGGTGTAGATTTACTTTGGTTAAGGCTAGTTGGAGCTCTATATGCCTCCCTTATCTGTACCAGATCCTTTTCCCATGTTTGGGAAGTTTTGTGCTATTACTTCTGTAAGTGGCTTTTTTATTTCATTTTTGTTGACCCCTACTTCTTCATTGATACCTATCACTCCTAAATTTTCTCTCTTTGCATTGTCTTGCAACCATTGAATTGTTATTTCCTGGTTCCTTGTTATTTTTAAAAGATCTTTCCTTTCACAATCGCTAGCTACAATCCTGTCTTCAAGGTCTGAAAGTCTATCTTCAGTTTCTTTCAAGCGGTTTTGCAGCTTTTGATTGACTTTTTAATTTCCTGGATATCTTTTTGAATCTGTTTCCTGCGTTGTAATTCCTTTCTATATTGTTCATTAAAGGTTTCCATCATTTTTCCTATGCTCCTCTTTTTTTATCTATGTCTTCTTTAGATGTGCTGAGCAATTCTTTCATTATGTTTTTCATTTCCTCTTTTACCTGAGACATTGTTTCTGATTTGATTACTTTTACAGTCTCATGAAGTTGTTTCTTTACTTCAGTTGTTATCCTCTCAGAAATTTCAGGTGTGTGACTTCTGTTTTCTTCCATGACCGTATCTCCCAGACTAGTTCTGTGTGGGCTGGAGGTCTGAGATTGCCTTTTGCTCCTTCATGTTGACATTCTCCTGGATTCCTCCCAGCAAGCTGGTTGTGGGGTCCCAGGCACTTCCCACCTTGGCTGCTCCTCTGTGGTGTAGGAGAATGGGACAGGCACCTGTGTTCCTTTGACCCTGGATTTACAGGGAGGTAGCAGGGTGTGGAGCACGCTTCTACAGACCTGTACAGCTACACTGAGGCTTTCCCGATGACCAGGGGTGTGTGGTGGTGGGGGTGCTTCTCTCAGCCTGTGTGTCTACACTGGGACTCCAGCGATGGTGGCAGGCACACAGGGGTGTGTTTTTCTGATCCTCCCAGTGGGTGATAACTCCCCGAGGGAAGCAAGGGCCTCCAGTGGTGGCCTGTGGGTGGGGTACATGGGGCTTACCTGACTGCATGTTCCTGTTCCCACTGGCTGCCCACGGGAACAAGCCTTCTACTGTTGGTGGCCAGCAGGCAGAGGTGAACCTGCTGGCTTTCTCTGCCCATGTTGGCTGCCAACAGGAAGTAGCTTCCTGGTAGCGGTGGCCAGCAGGCAGAAGTGGACTCTGACTCTCCCTGCCCGCACTGGCTGCCCACAGGAAGCAGCCTCCTGATGGCGGTGGCCGGCCTCTGCTGTGATTCTTATGGGCTTTCCTTTATAGGTGATGTGTTTATTTTCTTAACAGCTTTTAATAGTCTGGTCCTGTGTAGAGTTTCTGGAATCTTGACTATTATATGCCTTGTTGTAGATTTTTTGACCATGACTAATTGCAGTTGTGTATGCCTCACTTATCTGGATGTCAAATTCTGTTTCCATAGTTGGAAAGTTTTCTGCCATTACTTCTGTGAACAGGATTTTCTATGTCCTTTGCACTGCCTTCTGATTTTTTATTGATCTGATC